>QVNV01001868.1:0-62612 GCA_014825455.1 Pseudomyrmex pallidus | reverse complement strand
CTGATTACAATACGATTTCGAATAATATGGCAAGCAACCCTTTTTTTCAAAATATAGCTATTTTATGCAAACGGTTTCATCGAATCTTCATTCGGCCCGCGACAGCAAGAAGCCGAGAGAGGGAGAGATGCAAAACACTTGGCAATGTCTGAATAACTCAACTTAATAACTTTGTTATAGCAGTATAAACTTACTCATGAAAGAGATATTTTTAGGTTGCGAACCACTGTAGTCGGAGAACGTCCTTAACTGTAAATGAATTCCAGGTATTCACATACGTTACATTGCTATAATTAACGTAATTTACCTTGATATATGCGCGGACAAAAGTCCGTACGTGAATACCTGGAATTCATTCGATGTTGTTTTCACATTTGTTGAGTCAGTTTAAACTGCTCACGTGTGTAGTATTAAATACTATTTATTAGTCATTGATTGCTGACTTTTTTCACAGAGATATAGGCCGGTAATTTGATCCGATATATATACATATATACATATATGTACATATAATTTTTTTTGTCGTATTGTGTATTGTTTAAAGAAAATCCGCAGTTTTTTTCGATACATTACGGAGCAATTGAAGCGAGATTAAAGTCTGTATAAAAGTAATATGGATACGAAGTAAGAGGCCACATGAATTTACTTAGACGCGGTTACGGTCTTACGGTCTGAAAGGATGAGAGGACGGTTATTTCCGGGATGAGATTACAATTCTCATATTACGCTAACGCAGATATTCTTATGTGAATATGTAAATATTATTGGCGAGATCGCGTGTCTCTATGTCAGACGATTTTAATCTTTACACCTAAATTTTGATAATCGCGTGACGTGTGTTGTACGGAAAACCGTAAGAAATAAAACATGTCTCTTTGAACAAAGAAAGGAAAAAACGCTGCAGTGGGAGAACAAGGGACTGTCTTACCATCTAAGAATATTATGGTATTATTAAGAATAATAAATCCCGTAGGATGAGCCGGAATTAATTGCAGGGCCGATTGCAAGCAATTTACGACACTGATTGCAGCCGAGATGAGAACCATCTTGGGAAAACCTTTCGGACGATGGAAGAAAAGGAAAACGGGCGCCGCGGCGCTATCTTCCTTCTCTTCCCGTTGCTCTTCTCTTCTTTGAAGCGCGGATTTGAATCTACGTTTTACGGCGCAATTAATTCCCCGAGGAGAGTTGCATTTCTTGCTCCGCCGGGGCAAGGAAAGGGATTTGCGAACGGCAAGGTTTTCCGGAGTCCCATGGGAAGCTCCGGCGATCAGACGGAGACAGGACGAGCGGCGAGGAAAAGAGAAAGAAACAGAAGGAGGAGAGGGGAATCACGCGCAAAAGGAGGAAAAGACTGGCGAGAGGAGACGGCAAACCCGTCGTTTCTACAGAGGCTAAGGGATACACGGTGTCTTCGAGTCGGCACCTATCGACGACCGCTAAGCACCTCCGATTTATCCCTGTTAAAGTTAATGATTTAAGAACGTTCCCCTTGCTCTGCGGTGAGATTTATTTTTTCCGGAATCGGAGAGAAGAGTGACATATGTATGAAAAATACATAAATTTTTCCAGTAGACAAGTAATCCTTAAGTTTTTTTTATTGTCGTCGTCTCATTGACACGAGACAAAATCAGTGAATTTTGCACGAAGCTAAGTGGAAATAAATCAACTCCTTTCTTTTCCCCGTCTCGGATTTTTTCGCGGAGAGATTTCAAACGCGACTATATAGTGAGTTTCTAGAGGACCTCGCGCGGAAATCGCAGGTGTCGTCGAACGGGGGGTTAAATCATTCAATCGCGCCATCAAGGCGCACGCGACGCAGTCGCGTCTTTTCTCCCCTCGCGACGAGAAACGCCCGAGATGTATGTAATTTGCAATTCAGAACGTTCTGTATCCGGTGCGGATTCGAGTGCTCGCCGGAGACCTGTATCACGTAGCGAGATCCCGGACCGGGGTGCCTTTTGCCGGTGCTCGCATCGGGCGGGGATACAGTCAGAGGATGCACCACCGACGACGCGACGCGCATCGCCAAAGGAACTTCTCGCTCGCGCAAGAAAGAAGTGCCGTCGGCGGGGTCGCTTCTTCTTGCCCGCTAGGGAAATCCGATACGAAGTCTATCCATGTATATTTGAGGATCGGCGTCGCTCGGCGGAGCATGTTGCAAAGGCAGACAGAACTATCCCGACCTATTTACAGTTGTTCGCCCTGCCCCGTCAGTCTGTCCAAGGAGATTTTGATATGACGTGTACGCACGGTATGTACCTCGCGGAGATGCATATCATATACCTACTCGTTGCCGTGTGGCGCTTTAGAAACGTTAATTCGAATACCGGGTCGATGAATGCCTCGAGAAATACACATAACGATATCGCACATTGAAACCAGCGTTCATCTTTTTGCGTTAGAAAGCAGGAAAAAATTGTTTTATGCGTCGAGCATTGCAGTTTCACTTAATATGCGTATGGTATGTTTTATTGTCGATTTATTCTCAATTTAAGACTTTTATGAACCTTCAAGTTCGAGCATTCAACGCTCAGTCGTTAATTCTGTACGTGTAATTGGAACTTGAAGAAACTTGAGGAAAATTTAGGCAAAAGATAGGCAAAAGTTTTTTAGGTTATTGCAATTTTTTATCACACTGAGTGAGAGATTTATTGCGGAGAAAGATACGTGTTTTGTTAATTTATTTTTGGATCAGTGTGTGTGTATGCACTTTACAGAAGAGATGGTAATAATAACAAATTATCTCGTATCCATTTGTACGCAGTTTGACTTCAACATTTCAAATCGGTAATTTAATTATATGTGAGAAACGTTTCATTTCATATGATTTCTGCTTGAAAGAAAAACCGACATTAATTCACTTCGCGCGACTAACAAAGGATGTTATCAGGCGAAATCGTTTTCAAACTCCTCTTCCCCAATATCATATGGTGAGATAAATCCCTTTCTGTGCGCTCACAGAATGTTCGTCGCGAGAAACGTTGCTTAATTAAAAATGTTATCCGGTGCGATCAGGTAGGCGAGATGTAAGATCCCTTCCAGTAAGAACCCCTTATGTCATTTGTCAAACGTAGGAGTTTCACGGCGAGGTTACGAAATGAAACTAATTAAGAAGATAACGGAAAGATTGTATCTCGAGCTCCCCATTATACATCGTGCTGACGAATTACGTCTCTCTTCGAAACGGCTCCGCATTCGTTACGACCTGACATTTTTTTTCCAGACAACTGCACGGAGTAATATTTAATCCTGCGCTTTATAAAGCACGGGATTCTTGTTTCTAAATCTATCCTTCAGTCTACTCTAAAATTATCTCATTCGTGCAGTTTTCACATAATCGTACAGTAGTCACGCCAGTTTTTTGAGATATAGAATACTGAATGAATCAGCATATAAGTACGAGTATTTTTCACGCACGAAGTCGTTGCGTAGCTTCTCAAGTTTGCCAAGTTAAACGCTATTTGTTAAATATTTAACAAAATAAATAAATTTGTTATGGAATATTAAAAATTTGACGTAGATCGCGTCGATACAAAATATTTTTGTTGCAACAGTACGTAGTACTACTATACTAAGTAGCGTTTTTTGAACAGGGGAATAAGATTTTTCTATGCAAACATTATAATATCGCATATCGATCTTCTTTTTGTTTCTAATTGCCGATATTAGTTACACGAACAATATGTGATTAAACAATTACAATTACAAGATATGCAGTAATTAAATAGTACTAAATTTCGTTTAGGTGGCGGATTTCTACGCGCACCTCCGATTTTTTCGCGAGTGCATCGAAAGTACAGCACAAAAAAGAATTACAAATGAGAATGCCAACCTCTCGTAACTTCAAAAATGATATTTTTTTAAATGTTACTTTTTCGTAACGTCTTATATTTAGAAAACGTAATAATTTATATTAATGAGACAAGAAGTAAACCTTAATTTACACAACACGAAGTCGCTAACTGATCGTTATACAGCTGGACATTTGCTTATATAAGTTATAGCGGAGCCTTAATTAACCTCACGTTAAGGCGAGGTCTAAGCGGGGGATGTTGCCAAAGTCGGATGCACCTGCCTCGAAGTTCCATCTCGAGAAACCACCCTCCCGATGGCTCTTCTACGCGCGTCGCGTGCAGCTACGGCAACCCGCGCTCGTGCCAAACTTTCCACCGTGCGGTGTGGCTGTTTACACGAATCCGATTTAATCGAATTCGCCTAATTCACTGGCGCGTTCTCGAAATTCCAAGTCGATCCTGACGAAGCCGACTCCGCCGCCACGGAAGCAGCCGTCTCTCCAGTCTCCGTGTCTCCGCTCGGGTCGTCGCCGCAGTTTGCCGAACAACGAAGATTGGCTGGTTCGAGCAAATTCGGCGGGGGTCAAATTTGCATGTTGTAGACTTAGGTCCGAGAAACGCGCTCTAGAGAGACAGCAAACGAGAGGAAGAGCGAGAGACGACAAGAGCGAATGAGAAATGGAAAGAGACAGGTGAGAGGGGAATGCGACGTGCGCGAGCATGGACCAAGGTGAAAGGGCACGTTTAACTAAACTATACCGGTAACGATGGAATAGTTCGAGCTTATAGCTTACCACCGAAGGTGTGCGGTACTTTAGGTGTGCAAGAGGGTTGGAAAGATGAGAGCGAAGCACCAAGCGTGGACTCCGTAGAAGTGGAAGACCGAGAGAGAGAGAGAGAGTGTGTGTATGTGTGTGTGTTGTGTGTGTGTGTGTGTGTGACGAGGAGCATGTCGGGGACGGGTGGAGGAGACACCTAGTACCAGTTAAGGGAGACTATAATGGGAAACTTGCCGAGACCTCTGCTACGGCAGCAGCCAAGTCCCGTCGTTTCGCACGCGGTAGGTGCGCCCACCACCTACCAGACTCTCGAGCAAGCACCGGGGGTTGCATGTCATACTGCGGTCGTGTTTCCGCAGGTACACGAAGTCGGTTGGCGGTACGTGTGTACGTAGCACGCGCGCACGCTAGGTGTCGAGGAAAGAGACTCGAGCAAACTTGAGACCTTATTAATTCATTAGCTTCGTGCTTCTTATTAATACCGCGCGCGAGGAGAAACGAGTATGATACTAGGGTATCCCACATACTGCGCACTCGACTGCGCCGTGTTTCCAGCCGCGCGACACGAAACACGGTCAGTATTATAAAGCCTCGTCAGCAGAATTCAGCCGGCGGAGAGACTTTTCCAATTAGTAACTCGAATGAAATTGGGGAGTAGAAGTTAATCCGAACACGAGTTTAATTTAGTCTCAAACTGAACAACACGTCGATTTAATGCGAATTAATTTGCGATGTGAAATAATATATATATATATGAGTCACTAATTGTTTCAAGTTTTTAAATTGTCAAAAACTTAGTAACAGAAAGTTATAAATTAAGTTAGTTAAAATTTTTGTTCAAGTTCTTAAATATAAACAATTTTACGACATGGAAAATGAAATACAAGACAGAAAAATATAAGAACAGCAATAACGTCTACGTAGCGAAGTGTTTCTTTGATATGCAAAATATCGACAAGTCCTCTTCTCGACTCGCATTTAACGTCGCATTTCAGACTTCCATTAAGCACTTGGAAATAATTGTGTTATCGGCTTATTTGATATGCAAATCGAACGTTATTGAAAAGCCTTTTCGAGTTGCATTTTCGTATCGACGATCCAAGATCGCAGGAACAGAAGGAACGGGGAAGCGTAAAGTGAATCAACTATATGCGCGCAAACTTGATTGGCTGTGCATCTCTGCCAAGACACTAAGCATAATACCGGCCATGTTTGCTCAATGTCGATATTACGGTCGTAGACAAACGACAATCTCCATTAGCGCCGAGTGATGAACATCTCGACCGTGATCGTAAATAAGCGTCGGCATCGCGGATTTGTCTTGGCTTGTGTATGTTTGGAGGACAAGCGATAACCGACGTGTGACAAACATTATCAGATTAATCAGAATCGGGGAATTGCGGAAATGAAGTGACGAACACAAGAAAGTCAATAAATTTCCGGAAACGTTTGATCTTCAAAATAAACAATTTTACTTCATTTTGCTTTAACACACTTTTCTCTTTATACAATTTTTTTTATTTCAATTTTATCAAAAACATTCTTTTTCTTGACATACAATATTATTAAAACGAAGAATTGCTCTTGAATTTCAAATGAAAAATCCTGACGCAAGTAGAAACGAGCCGAGACAGGCAGTAAATCACATCCTCGTTCCTGATTAGAGGGCGAAAACAACGCGCCCCGAGGTTGTCATTGGGAAAGGGAGGAGGGACGGACTTGAAGAGTGGTCCCACGAAAGCAACGATCGATTATCCGCTGTCGCAGTATATCTCGGCAATTCTGGCAAGACGTATCGCATTATACGCTGGCTGTTAAATTGGGGGATATCCGCAGTATCCGTAATTTCCGCCTTCCTCGAGGTCGGGTTGCGCCGCGTCGGTGCCCCACGCAGAGAGACTCCACACGGGATTCCCTCAATCCGTCTCGATACCGCGCGTCGATATCTATATAACCGTATGCCTCGTCGAGTGAGAGATCCGCGGCACTTCCTAGACAGATCAATTTGTACGTCTCCTAGATCCCGGATCCGTAGATGAGCGTGTAATTGGGTGGCCCAGATCCGCAAGGGGGAAGAGGGTAAGTGCGGGAGGACACGCTTCATCGATATCTATGATGTTAACCGAGCCGTGCTTCCCGGCCTGATAGGCCGCCGCATAATTACCTGAACCCTACGTTCGGCTTAATAGTCGCATCATCGTTCGATAAACATGTTATTATTGGAAAAGCGGATGCCCCGCTCCCGCAAGCCGGGAGGATGCACGCGACTATGTATGCGCGTGTTCGTAGACTTCGTGCGCAAATTGACGGCGGCACATCGCTTCGTCCTTCATGAGATGAACGTCTAATATTCCGAACACGCTCCGTGCTGAATCGATCAAGAGCGAGTTTTATTAAGACAGCGACAAACACACTCAATTCCTCTTTATAACGTCGAGACAGTTTTCATTATTTCGCGCCCTTTATTACATCGAGCATGCGCGCGCGCGCTCCTTCTCCCTCGCTTCCGTTTTATATTGTCGGGAAGGGCCCGTCTCTATATTGAGTCTTTAATTATTATCGAAGACACTTTAATGGACGAGACAAAAACGAGGCGTACAAAGTGCGCGCGCGACAACTCGAAGCTGTTATAATATCCATGCAACGAGAATACATTTTTGCTCGCAGACAAAGGGTAATGAATGACGGGGGAGCGGCTGGTTTTTTCTTTTCTTTTTTTTTTTTTTTCCGTCTCGTTTGTCGACGGGGCGCGAAGTAAGCACAATGTTATCTCGTGAAAGGGTTTCGTCGCGCGCGTCGTAAACGTCGGTTTTTCTTTCGGCTCATCTCTCTCGTTCGCGGAACGATCGCCATAGAAACGTGACGGCGTGACGGCGCCGCGGATAACGCGCGCGATAACGAGCGGATAATCTGTGCCGCGCGATGTGAGCTGACTAAACAGCGATTACAACCCTTAACTTTCCCGCCTTTCTCAAGAAGTCGTGCCGCGAACTTTAATGGCGATAAGCAGCGGCGAGGCCCGCGCGCTTTCCGCGTCCGATATTATTCATCGAATAGAATTTCCACGGTGTGGGCCTTACTCGCTCGCACGAATAATTCATCAAATTGAAATCAAGCATCTGAGGCGGAAGCGCGCGGAATTATGTGCTCCGAGATTTCCGTAAGGATGGTACGATAGAATATTCATTGCTTTTGCTCGCGTAGTACGAGAGAAAACGCGGTAAGAAAATTTATACAGTCTGTTATAATAACGCTCTAAGCAGCCGGTGTGAAAGATAATGACTGAAGCTTTACGGGATATCAGATATTTAATTAACACCTTCTCGGAAACGTAAATATCAGAAGAGAATCGTTGCGTAAGAGGATACAAGATGTTTTTCTTGCAGAGAAGAAAATGCGTCTCTCGTATTATCTCGCGTATCTATCGCCATAGTTATTTGGCGAAACAGCGTCGCGGCGCGGGGCCCGTTGCAGCCGGTGAGTCTCGGTAAATAACGGCGCCTGGACCCTCCGCGACGTAAGCAGGGACACACGTTACCGTGCACGCGACCGTCCCAGTTTCCCAGCCGCCGTTGCGGGAATAACAAATAAATACATCGGCGAAAAGTAGCTGCGGGTCTGAGTTACGCGCGCGCCCGGCTATAAATAAGGAAAGTTGTGGCGTTTATGGGCGCGCATACAACGCGAGTGCTGCTACATGCGCTGCGCTCGTTCGGACTCGTGTGTGTGTGTGTGTGTTATTCGCCTCTTTCGTCGAATTCCGTGATGCTCGAAACACGCCGCTGCCGGCGACTATTTCGCGCGGAGATCGCGCGGCACTGTGTCTCTCGGAAGTTCTGGTCGGAGACGAAGCCGCGCGAAGTATGGTGGAAGAACGCGCTGAAAATACGTTCGAGTACAATAGTTTTTGTTCATTACAGAGATGCGCGCGCCAACGAATACTTTACCCGAGAAATTTAATTAGACTGTCAATTGCGACTCGAGGAGAAACGGGGGGGTGAGTATAGAGTATGGAGGAAAATTAAAATTTGTACATCTCCGCGCTACGGAAGTTTTCTACGGATCCAAATGAGATGCGCGAATAATGCGCGATCGGTATATAATCGCATGTTTCCCATGGTTCCGAGGAGAGGACCCTTTTGCGCAGATAATATAAATTATAACTTATAATTATGAAAGTTTTGCAATTAATTCGAAGCTGGGGCACGCTCGGGATAAATGCGACGCGGTACAAAGAATAGTCGCGAAGAGCGCGACTAGAGGAGTTCGACCTATTCCCTCTTGTGGAGAATCCGCAATCCGGGGGATTCGAGGCCACGCGACAATTTCTTCGATTGCACGCAACGCGCGCGCGACAAGAAACGCAAGATACGTAAATTTCGTAAACGTTCCGTGTCGTCTGAGGAAGAGTAAAACACTCGCCGCGCGTAAGTAAATATATACCACGGGGGCGTGCAGCAGCCATCGCCGGCGGGAAGTTCGACCGGTACAACTTGCCGAACCAATATACTGCTGCGGCCGACTAAATGAAGGAACTTAAGTGAAAAGTTTGCACGTAACCCGCGAAAATACTGCAGCGTGCCTGCGTATTGAAAACACGAGCGAAATACCTTGAAGGAAGTTGCGGGGATGGAGAAGGGGATGTGCGAGAGAGGGAAAGGATAAGGAGAGGAGCGCGCGTTATCGGGGCAGACATCGCTTGTCTTTTCTCTTCGATCGACGCGCGGAAATTTACATCTTCGCCACTCGGAATACGAAACGATCCTTCACGCTCGCGGGATTTCGGATTTCCAGTCGCGTTACGCTGTTCCCTGTAAAGGGCGGACCTTTTAGCATTCCGCCGGCGGATTTTGCCCGCGCGCACTGATAATCACGGAATGTCTTTTATATCTTTTCGTGATTTTGCACGACCGGCGCGTATTCGGGAAAGGGACCTTTACGATGCTCGCCCGTCGAATTCTTGTGTGGCAAAAAGCGCATTGAGTTAGTTTATTTACTTTTATTCAATTTGCTAAATTTTTTATCGCTCTTTTTGAGAGCGTTGAGAGAATTAATTTATTATTTTTCTCTTCTCGCGATGCTCTAATCATTTCTCGCCAAGTGACAGAAGATATACCACTACTTAAACGCAGTAAACGTGATCCGCGTTTCTGTTACGCGTGCGAGTCATTCGAGAAGATTAATTATTCTCTCCTGTCTCCTGGGGAAGTTTCGGATATCTCTCCTAATTACGTAAATCGCTCGGTGCTCATTGGAATCACGGGATGATCCATGTGCGGTGTAACTGGCATGTAAGTTCTCATCCCACGCGCGCGCGTCGGATCCTCCCTGTTTTCTTCCAATTTCACAGACACGCCATTTGGGCATTAAGCGTGTGCAGGTGAACACGTGGTATGCTGCCTGCCAGATGCGCGCGTCGCTTGCTTCGCACCTGGATACGCGTTGTAAAATCCCACATTACTGAGATTTAGAGGCATTAGCCAAACGTGTGTATGACTGGAAACAACATTGTGATTATCCAACAATACTGTCGCGTCGCATTGCGCTGATATTTTTCAAACGTATGTAATGTACATTGTAACAGACACTTGCAAATCGCACAGAGATTTTTCTTTTTTATCTTACGCAACGGTCTGTGTGTGTATCATTTTCACTACATTACAACGACATTTAATTTATTGTTCATAAAGAAAGATTTGTTTGTCATTGTGCGGCGACGCGCGTTCATGAGCAATTAGTCCTTTCTCGCGCGTGAAATAAAATCAGTAGCGCGCGCGCGCGCAACGGGGAGGAAACAGAAATTAAACGGGGAATCGATAAATCAAGATAGCTTTTTCTCTCCGACTCCGTGTGACCGCGCACACGGCAGTTAACGAGGGTGCAGTCACCGTGTAATAGTTTACGATAGACCAGTCGGTGTATCTACTCTCTTGTTTCATGGGGTGTACGCCTCACGATAAGACTTCGCCGCCGCTAGTTTCTCCGGCACGCGCGAACGCCAGATTCGCACTTTACCGAGGCGACTGGCACTTAAATGCACCACCCGATTCCGACTGACAAGAGCAATCGGGTGCATCGGTGTGCGATTTATCGCCGGGTGTGCGACAAACGTCCATTGTTAAAACACAGTGGCGTATTTAATAAAAAGGGAAGAGTATTTTTTTCAATAGTTTTTTTTTCCAGGTGAGACATTTAATTTGTCTGAATCTTCTTTCTGATTTATGGAAAATAATCGCAAACTATCGGAGAAACGAATTAATTTATTGAATTTACTTCTTTATCGCAAACGAAGGACGTGCATTATAAAATTAATGTTTTTTTACTTCGATAGATCTCATCTCTGCCGCTTGATCTTCGAGATGCTTGTCTTATCGCACATTGCTCCGCGGGAAGAAACAACTTGCGGGGACAATTGCGAAGTGTCCTTTGTTCTCCCGACGTGTTCTCGCGATCTAAGCGAGATAAATGCGCGATCCTCGAGAGAAAGAGAAGAAAATGTCGTTTGATTGCGAGCCGTGTCAACGTGTCTTCGCAATCATAGAAAAACGTGCGTAAACGCCGCGCCTAATATATCGCGGGATTGGTCTATGTAGAAAAAAACTCACGATGGACTTCGAGAGTTTTAGGATATGCAGCTGCAATTCAAACGCGCGGAATGCCGCAGCTATTGCACCCTCCGTGGCCACATAGTCGTGCGCGCGGTGCTCCTTTCCTCGTCCGCGCCGCGTTTCTTCCTTTTTCCTCCCCCGATATAAATCAACTCCGGCGCTACCGTAAACTTTATTTGAAAGTACCGAGAGAAGATTTAAAGCCGTAGACAAAAATAATCTCGAGAAGGAGCGAGAAGGAAGGAACGCACGGTGAGAACTAAAAGTGGGGGGTGGCCCTCTACGAACGGAGAGAAACGGACGGGGTGAAGAAGGACGAGAGAAAGGTTCGGCGGAGAGAAAGAATGAGAGTTTTCCCACGTAGATGGGATACGAAGTAAAGTCGATAAGATGTATTGGACCGTGAACAACATTGGTTGCGGAGCTAACACTTCTTTACGTTCGTCGTGAGGGTAACGTGGGCGGGCGTGGAGAGGACAGGAGTCGAAATTGCCATACCCACTGTTACCATCGTCCGCCTTATCCTCTCCACGGGCATTTCTCTGTAAATGAAATCGAAAGGCTACAATTGCGCACTTGAGCGCAAGTGATAGTTGCGTTTCTCTTATATGTAATAACGTTCTACAGGTCGGAAAGAAATTTGAGAAAATACGCGGGGCCGAGATCGTAAAACAGTGAGCACGATATTTCGTGCCTCGCGCGCAACGAGGAGCAAATTTCGCGAAAATAAATATTAGATCGTAATGGCGAGCGTGTCAAGATGCAATTTTTAATAATTTTTTTTTCGAGAGAGAGATACTATAATTTTTTGTTTTGTAATTAGAGTTCTCTCGAAAAACTTCAGCTTTTGAAAAACTGTTCAACTGTAATAGGTTTAAATTAAATATAGATGTGCGGGGGGAGGGGGGGCAACGCACATTGTGTGTTACGTGTTCTGAAATTTCATTCTTACATCGATATTGGTAAAAGTGATGTCCTTAAGCATACTTTGCAATCTTTTGGATAAATAACTCGGATAGCTCAAGTTCCACGTGGCGGTGAAATACCTCTCCTTGTGAGCTATCGCTCGCGCGCGCCTTTGTCCCTTCAACGAGAACAGCTCCAAGTTTCGCTGAAGGCGGGTATAAGTTATCGTCAATCTTGAGGCGACCCGCGATATTTGCATCGAGCAACTTTTATACGAGGGTGTGAGAAAGAGAGAGAAAAAGAGAAAGAAAGAAAGAAAGAGAGAGACAGAGAGAGGGAGAGAAGAGACTACCGACCAATTTTCTCGCGGCGTGTCACATAGTACACAGAGCGCTACCCTTCGCTTTAGTGTATCCTTCGATTCCAACGCGTGTTCCCAAAGTGTCCAACAAATGCGCGCATAAATTTTCCGTGTATAGGAAACTTGAAACCTGTCAATGCCGCATACAATGAATTATGCACTTACGAAACTTTAATACTCGCGGCGTGTGTCGAGCGCAGAAAAGACAATTTTATTCTCAATTTCTCCGAACGTCAGGATTAATAAAAGTTTATGTTTCTCTTTCTTGTATTTCTTTGCGTGTGAAATATTGCGTAAAACTGGGTGGTGTTCCGGATTCGTCGTTGTAATTTCAATCGGATTTATTAAACACAGATCGCTTCTGCGTGGTCGCGCATAAAATAGACCCCTAACCGTAAAATACGATAAAATTCCGGCGAGCGAGTTTATGTACTTTAGTGTAAATTTTTACCTCCACGCATCGGTGCGCGCTTATAGAATTTTAGGACCTTATGCCCTCCCCGTCTCTCTCGGATATGACGCATACTGTACGCGCACGGGAAAGTCGTTTTATTGCGCATACGGGATGGTTTAACTAAATTACTTTCCGCGTAACCGCTGAAGCGGTATGACATAGCCGCATAGTTCACGGATCAAAGGTTACTGCCGAACATTCCCAAGCCTTTCATGTGCTGCGGTAACTTTTCGTCAGACGAGCCAATTTTCCGACCATCGGGATAATCGTTAATTTTGGTTTTCGTCGCAGTTTATGCTGTTAACATGTACGCGCGAGCGCGATATCGATTGTAATCTCCATAGATATATTTGCCACTCACTTCGGCGTGGTGTAGGATTTTGTTACCTGATTGCGCGACGCGTTTGAGCTTAATGAACGCGCCACCGTTTGTCGTCTATTTGCAAACCGTGTTGCGTGATATTTACAATCGCTCGCATTAATCAGTTGACGAAAACTGTATGTAATTTCTTTTATTAAATACGTTCTTTTATTAAATACGATTTTTTTTATTAAATACGTTAATTTTGTTTTTCGAGGGGAAAATAATTGTAAAAATTACTTCTATACAATTCCGATTCAATTTTACAAACAATATTCTTTCTCTTTCTCCCGCGTGTAGGGGTTTTCGCTCTCTCGTGTAGGTCAAGAAATGCGCGGCCGCGTCTGAAGAAAGCGAATGAAGGTGGAACGCTCATAATGGCCGAGAGCGGATACGAGTGGCGGCGGACACAGAAGGAGCACGTACGTGCCGCGATGATTCCGGCACGGTCGTGGGAGGGTGGATGGAGGGTGAAAAAGCCACTTCGATGATGTATCGCGTCGGAAAGCAAAGAAATCGGGGTAATAGGACTACCGAAGTACGTGAGCAAACTCGTATGTGGGTAAGGAGGAAGGTAGCCGCAAGAAGGACGAACGGATGTCGAACGGGTGTGGTGTGGAAGGAGCTCGACACGAACTCGAGTTGTGAATGCAAGGTCGCGATGACAGGAAACGGTGCTTGAGCAAAGTTCCCGTATCTTGATCGAGCGGCAAAGTTTTGCAAAAAGCTCTCACGTGTTCTCAAAATTTATGTCATTCATGAAACTGGTCGGTGGTTCTTGTCGTTACTTTGCTTTTTGTTCGATGGTTACTCTTCTATGCTCTCTAATTATTCGCGGCAATAAATAATTCTTATTTCACGTTGGCATTACAACGTGTATTAGCGCGACGTGTATATTGCTCGCTAGTAATCTCTACATTTTGCGCATACACGTCACATGTATAACGATGTTCTACATATTACACGATATGACACACGTCTAATAGAAACAGAAACAGAGAGAGAGAGAGAGAGAGAGAGAGAGAGAGAGAAAATGAGAAAGAGAGAGAACATGGTGTTATAAATGATACATTCGCAATGTTCTCATGCGCATGAATATTTTAACGCTTGTCTCTCCATGGAATTCATGAAAGTGGGTACGTTATTCGGTCGACAAATGGCATAATCCGCGCGACACAATATCTGCTTAAAATTGAAATTACATATATTTAACTCTCTGTAAAGACGAATCGCGAACAATGCTCTGTCACTTGCCGAGTATTAACGCGCCGTTGACGTGACGAGAAACAAAAAATCACAAGAGCCGTTCTTGTTGCACGTATCAACGCGAGCGATACGACAAACGCGATGATTCTATGTGTATTCATGAAAGAGGCACCGAGTATCATCATGGAGTGTGAAATTTCCTTTGGCGACCGGTACGTCGCGTCCGACTAAGAGCATTTTTTGCACGGACGCCATTAAAAGCGGATGAATGTCTTCCGTAGACGGCGCGGATTCTCTTTCATTTCGACTACTCTCTGTAACAGCCCCCCGCGGTACAGCCTCCGTGCGTCTCGAGAAACTGATGAGCTCGCGCTCTGCACATCGGTCTCGCTTGCCGCGAGACGACGACGTCCGTTTTTTGAAGAAAACGTTCACGGTTTAAATGAGGGTCTCCCACGCGACACGTAAAAAAAAAAAACGCACGCGGGAAATATGCGGTCGGTTTTTCGGCCTTTGCTTTGCTTTTGTTCGTGCAAGCGGAAAATCAAAGGAAAATACGTTTAATTAAAGAAAGTAGTTAAGATATTGAATTTTAAATAAATCGAATCATTATAAAGCTGTTTCTACGTTGTTGTTTAAATTTTATCATCTTATTGCATGCCGGTGTAATAGTATCTTTCGGGATAAAGTTAAATTTGCATTCACGTCGTATAAACATGATTGCTTGGACTTTTTACGACTCACTTTTACGCCGTCTTCTTCTTCTTCGGGAGAGTCTAAGTAAAAAGTTTCGGAACTGGCAAGGCATGAATGACTGAACGTATTAGAAGTTCCGTCGCGAAGTGCTTTTTTTTTTTTTTTTTTAATACGGCGCGACTCGAGTCGCGCCACAATTTCCGTTAATTTGCCGGCAAACGTAATCGTTTTATCGACATGTCGCAGTTCGAAGGATTAATCGCGAGATCGAGTAAATGATTTTTTTTTCTTTCATTAATGACGTTTATTATTGATAATTTTGTTATTGACGTAAAATCTTGCGAAGATTGAATTAAAATTACTGAGAATATATATCTATAAATGGCGCTTGCGTATCCAACTTTTAGTGCGTTTCTCGAAAACAATTTCGTCACGTCTGCGAATTTGTTTTCGCAAATCTGTCGTGTTCTAATTGCCTTACATTATTATTTCATCTTACTTTTCTCTTGTTTTACTATGTTACAGGATGGCTCCAACTTCTCGTCTTCGCGAGAGAGGTGTAACTTGAAGCGGAATTACGTACGCACAACGTCACAGATGTGCCTGTAGCAGTCGGATAAGTTTATTCGAACTTTGATTAAGCCACATAGTTTTGATTGGCACCGAGATTTCTCCGTTGCATTAAACAATAGATCGAGTATATATGCGTACATATTGTATATATATATATATATATTATCGATGCTCCTATATATATGTACTACATAGAAGCATCGATAATTAAAAGTTATTGAAAAACTTGTTATTGTAAAATAGTTGTATGATTGTTGCTAAACTATTTTGCTTGCGACACGAACGGCGTGTAATGTAAATATAATCAAATTAATTTAAACCGGCAATATTGTTCCGGTTTAAGCTACATGTGAGTCACAAAGTGTGACATATAAACTTGAACAAATTGATATTGCATTACCAAGAAACCATATGTAATAATATTATTTCCGCAAACGCACAATACGAATTGGTGACGCTGAACGTGTGCGCGCGCATGTACGTGTTAATGAATCGCGATTAGATTCGAGTTTTCGTTCTCGCACGGCGAAATTTCGCTAATAACCGCGCGGCGATCGACCGCGTCGCTATAAGTGCGTCTCACTGGTAACGAATTTAGCTTCTCGTTGCCGAAAAGAGTAGAGCAATAAAATAAATCTCGCCGTGCGCCGCCGCCGCCGCCGGAGCATTTCATAGGCGTTTATTACGTGCTTTCATTAAAAGCTTTGTGAATTACAGCGCAGCGCGGTTTTAATGGAGAAAGCGTGCGGTATACGACCGACTCTCTTCTTCGTGACGGAAGCAATCGATAAATTCGAGAGCATGTGTTGCTGCTTGTACCGCTCTCGCGGAATTATTCGTTTTATGAAGAACATTTTTTTTTGTTTAAACGGAATAATTTTTTAATACATGCATTAAAACACACACCACTCGATTCAAATACGCTTTTAAATAAAATAAATACATACGAGGTATTATCGTATAAACGTTTTAAACCGCGGGACGCGTTTGAAAGCTTGTAAAGTCGAGAGGAAAAAAAACGCATCGGAAAACTATTTTTGTATATACGATCTATATGCAGTAAAAGAAGATATTTGGGTTAAAAGTGCTTTGCGAGAAGTGCCGCGCGCTTGTTATTTAATCGGGCACATAAGTCGGCGGGAAAATGGAAAATTGAGAGCGTGTCGCGACGCGAGGAGACGCGTTTGCTCGCAAACATCATTCGTGAGTTTTCGATGCGGGAGGGGGAGAGGGATGTGGATGCGCGGTGGGCTTGAGGGGTGAGCCTCGTACGTACGCGAGAGGCACTCGGGCATATGGGGTCGAAGGTGGTGAACGAGGATGTTGAAATGCCGGTCGGAATGCGGCGTATTACCCCTATTCGCCGTAATGTCATTCGTCGGGGCGAAGTGGCTTTGAACATCAAAAGGCGGAATATTTCCTGATGGAAAAGCCGCGCCCTTACGCGCGCTCGAAGCGAGGAAGCCTCGCAGGGGCATTCCGCGCGCGCTCTCCGCGTATGCGAGCGAGGTGGACGCGGGGTGAGACGCTCTAATAAAAATAAACCTCGGGTATTCATATTTTCATAAAGTTTCCGCGCGTAAGCGCGGGGCGCGGCCTATCTCTCGCGCGCTAAAAGCGTCTGCGCGCTTTCTCGCGGACCCCGCGCGTACGGCCTAAGTAAAGCGCTATCTCGAGAGTTTCGAGCGAAGGGCAAAGTTTTTCAGCATTTTTCAGCAACGTGGAGTACCATTGGGGAGGAAGCTCAGAGCCACATCAAACGAACTGTCTAACCCCGGCATTATATCTGTATATATATCACGGACGAGAAATGCGTGAGTGAGCGCGCGCGCTCGCATCGGAGAGATCTCGGGGATAAATTGGAAAATGAGTGGTCCCTGCGCGAAAGCGCTTCAAAGGGTACATCAAACGCGCCGTCGGCTCCTCTGCGAATTAACACTTTCTGCGTTTTCGAGGCGAGAGCACGTCGTCACTCGTTGTCGTCGCTCGTCGTCATCGTCGTCGTTGTCGTCGTCGTCGTCGTCGTCGTCGTCGTCGTCGTCGTCGCCATCACTCGGAGCGGAGAACGTATTTTCCGTTCCACTCTTCAGAAGCACTCACGAGCGCGAAATATCACGTAAAGTAGAAACATTTCGCATTTTCTATCGCGCACGATAATGTAAACTTCAGCTCTCAAAAATGCACGTTACATTGTACGAAATATAAGTAATAAATATTCGATAACGTCTTGCGCAATTTTTATCGAATAATTGAAAATCGCAAATAATTCACTTCGTGACTTACTTAACGGTGCAAGTATAATCGTGAGTGCTTCACGAACGACGAGACGTTCGTCACTCAATTCGCGGGTTGGTAAGATTTTCGTCTAATGGCACTTCGAAATGTGCCGTTAGCCGCGAACGCGCGCACTTCTCTCGTATGTTCTCTTCTTCGGGAGAACAAATGGTACGGCTCCCCCAACCAAACTTTCTACTGATCGCAACCGATCCTGATACATCTCGACCTACTACCACTGCGACTCGTTCGAATAGCGCAAACTATCCCTTACCGCTTTTCTTTCCACCTGTTCCAATCTTTTCTCTCTTCTTTTTATCTCTCTCTCTCTCTCTCTCTCTCTCTCATCTTCTCATCGTTTAACACACACTCGTATATACACGATGCAGAACGTATAAGGGGCTCACCACGGCCGGCAAATTTACTGTAGTAATGAAACTATCAGGTGGCCTGAGTTATATTGGAGCTTTGCCGCAAGCCCGCCAGCCAATAGCCTGTGGCCACTATTTGTCTGCTTGCCGACTGCACCGATTAAGATACTCGTGCGATTAAATTCTACTCTGCACTTTGGTTCGGATACTGCGTGTGGGTGAAAATAATTTCGATTAGATTATATCAGCTGTATAACTGGTTATTTGAATTTCCCTGAAACGATGAGATACAACTTATATTTCGCGAGTTTCGGAGAAAACAATTTGCACTTTAGTTGTGATATTTTTTTACTATAAGTCGAGCAAGTTTCTCGTTTATATGTTTTTTAAATTCAAAATTTAAAAGTTTCATACGTCTCATATCACGCGTTAGAAAGGGTTGCTTTAACGTCAACGGTCATATTACGTATGTAAAGTACCGGTTCTCGTCCGATCACCGAAGTCAAGCAACGTTAAGCACGGTCAGTACTTAGATGGGTGACCGCTTGGGAACACCGTGTGCTGTTGACACGTTTCTTTTTTTGTATTTTTACTTAATACAAATATTTATTTTACATCGTCCCCACGCGTTTTACAATTTTTATTTGGTTTCACTTAAATCAAGATTTATTTTACAACAACAATTACATGTAGCCCAGAAAAACTTAATTTCCTCCCTTCTGTTCAAAAAATTGTATTCTTTGTCTTCAATGTATCGCGTTATCGATGGCGCCAAGAACAAATCGTGATTCCGGGAGTCGATCGATTCAACGTTTCCGAGTTTTCTTTCGCATCGATGCCTGAAATGATGTTTCTCACGGCACGAAGCAACCCGGAAAGTCAGCGTCTCGTGAAAAAGAAGAGTCGGGTATCGTCCTGCCATTTCTGTCTCACCCAGTCACTGTTCCAACGTCGGTCCTGAATAAGGTCGCGAAATTTACGGCCTACTTCCTCCGGATCGTTTGGAGAGCGTCGCAACGCTATCAGTGGACGCTCTGCCATCGGTTCGATTGCTTTCTCATCCGTGCGCCAATCCCTCCGGGGCCATCGTTGCGGAGCCATTCGAGCCGTTAATAATATACTGGGCCGTTCGAGATGCCTCGACCATATCGGTCGCATGGCCATGTCCCCTCGACATGTCTCGAGAAAAGGTATTCATGGACATTTAACTCCTTTGTGTCCGAAATGCGAAGGGGACACGCGACTCGATTTGATCTCTCGCGTTGGAGAAAGGGGTTGATTCTAAATAACGTCGACACCCCCGTTAAGCGGAGATAATAACGGGAGTGTGCGACGCGAAAACATTGGAAATGGTAATACGCGCGATGAAATCGGCGACGACTACGTCGGTGACGGTGAGAGAGTTGACGATATTACACTCCACCCGGCCCGTCGTCGACGGACAAATTGAACGCACGCTTGCGGTGACGTTATGACGCCGTGAGTCGCAAATTACAGAGATCCGTTTGTATCGGTGATACATACGGACGAGAAAGTAAACTGTTCATGTGGTAAGTGCTCCGTGCTGCTCCACGCGTAATTTGCCGTCGAAGAGACAGACTGATAGTCGCCGATCGATCAATGTTCGCGTAGCGTGACTGTGTAACGTCCTCTGTAGCTTTAGATTGCGGCGACTACGTAATAATCATCACGAGTAAAGATGTGTTTCAAAAGTTAGATATAAATTGAACAATGTCTTAATTGATTAATTAATTAATTGTTTATATAGAAGACAGAAACAAACAACAACTGCGTATTAATATCATGTTGAGGTAGAGTTATTAATGATGTATGAAATATATATCACTAATTTTATATTACAATCTCCTGCAGACTTATCAAGTAATGTCCTTTATCTGTTTTTTTTTGTTTTTGTTTTTTTTTTTATTTACTGCGCCGAAAAGAAACGCCGCTCGATGTGTACACTTTATCAGACTGTTGATTTATTCGACGATACAGCACTTTATATATCGGAAGTTAAATGGGATGGGGAGTTATACATGCGCGTATCTTATGTACGATGCCACGTACATGCTCATACAAGGACCGTTCATATAGAAATCGCCTCGAGGTAGTCCATGCCACGTCGTACCACATAAACCGCTGATAAGGCGACTCTGTGGCAACCCTATTGGCCTCATTCCTGCCCTCCCTTCCTGTAAAGAAGTCGGTAGCCGATGTATATAGCGACAACGGAGGAGTACGTATACACACACACACACAGTGTGTATATCAACCGTATCCACAAACGCATTCTGCTATCTTTGTGTCATAGTTTGCTCGACTTTGCTCTCAAATGACCACGTTCGTTGAACGTGTCGTTATTGATATACATTTTCGGTTTGTCGTTTTACACGCGCGTTTCGTTCTACACAATATACAATGATATATCGCGATTTATTGCAGAGTACATTTTTTACATAGTATTTCCGTTGGAAAAAATTTTCGCTCTGACCATCGCAAGAAACGAACGCACGAACTTATTCAAGCGCTCTGGTCGTCACAATCAAAGCTTTTAGACGCCGGTTAGTTCTCTTACGGGTCAGTGATTCTTTTTATAGCGAGTCCCTCTTTCTCGTGGATTAGTCGAAAAGATGAGTTAAGATATCGACCGGTAATGTCTGGAGCAAGCCCGTAATTTTGGACAGTTTGCTGCGAATTTAATTTTCATATTTCGTCTTGAAGAAAAACGCTTCTTCGACGTAATATATCGAATTAACACATCGTTATGAAATTATACTCGCTGAGAGACAGTTTAAATTTATATTCTTTAATTGGAAATTACATAAATAATAATAATAACATTTGTAAATTACATTTATATTATCTATTTGTGTATGTGTCTAATTATTGACACATTAAGTATATATATTTTTTGAATATATATATTTTCTATATATATAAAATTATAGTGTCAATATTTTTGATTGTTTACAAGATAAACTCGCAATATCACACGATTTACAAACGACAATTCCGATGAGAAATTTTCAGCATTTCTTTTTGGAAAAAAAAACACACACGAGGTTCTCCTTCTCTTCAAAACAATTTTCGTAAAAAGCCGCGTACGTAAACAGCATGCGAGGAAGCAACTTCCTTCAGGTTAGCCCATAAAAACTTTATGAAGCACGTCAATTCCATTCGCCCAACATCGCTGTCGTCGCTCCCTTTCCCGTTCTCTCTTTCTCTAAAAAATAGGCTTTCGCGGAAAGTCGATCGCGGGATTTTCTACGGTAAAAGTTTCCCATTCAGACTGCAAGCTGTTAGCGTACGATCACAGAGTGAGGATGGACGCCGCGCGCGTCTCTCCCGGACGGTCTCGCCGTTCGTCCGCCTGAAAACTCAAGAATGTCGCTCTATAAACTCGGCAATGATCCGGCAAACTCGCGGCAATGTTACGAGTTTGGAGAATTTTTGATCGTGACCACGCGCCGAGCGAAAGTTTCAATCGTGTTTTTCCAGCGCGTATATTGTATATTCTCTTGCGCAACTTCTTCTTTTCGTCTCGATCATATGTACGATGGCCGCAGAAGGAATTGCGCTTTTCCTGCGCCACTCTATTAAACCTGACGTTACAAGGCAAATTCCATCATATTTTGCGCTCGCAAAAATCGAGGAGACAAGAAAGCGAATTGTTTAATTGTAAAAATTCGGTTTTACAGGCTAGTGAAAAAACACGAGAAGTAATTTTCGTTTTTTTTCCGTCAAAATTGCGCGGAACCTCGCAACGTCTTTTCGGCGCGTCTCCTCTTTAAATGCGCAACGTGGGAGCGAGCGAGTTTCTGCTGAGCGGGAAACGGGCGCGTTTTTGTATCCCCGTGAATAAACGCGCGTGTCGTATTTTCAGAGAGTTTTCTTTCGGGGGGTTTTTTTTTTTTTTTTCCTACGACCGTGTATGCACGTAAACGCGCGGGCATCAAATATTCACCGACTTGACATCCGCCTGCCTGTTACTCGGTGTTGCCCAGAGGACAATCGGAACTCGGGAGCCCGCGATGTTCCACGACCTCCCGGGTAATCACCCTCTCTTTCACCCTTACGCGGTCGACGTGAAACGGAATAAAGTATTCTGCCGCTCGCTCGCTATTCCCACAGAAACTTATTAGCGTACAATCGCGTTGTCGAGTATGCATACACGTTTCGTATCGCATTATACGCGCGAACGTTATATGTATTTGCAGAGCCGAGCCGCTCACGCGTGTGCGCGACACGTGTTCGGTACCGAGAGCTCACAGGGATAACTGCCATACTTATACACAAAATTGAGATGTGAAAGAGACGCACGATTCCCTCCGCGTTTCTCTGCATCTCGTGTGTTCCTTCCGCCTCTCGATGTTATCCCTTCCGCAGCTGTTTCCCGGCTTCCGTTTCTTTCCGCGATCCCCCTCGGCTTATATACGTGCATCGGGAATACCTTGGGTAACGTGCTGCGCGCGTGTACGCGAATAAACAAAACCACAGTAATCTCCGCGCGCGCGCGCGCGCTCTCTTCTCTCTTTGTCGCGGAAAGGCACGGTTTACCCGTTTCAATATCGGCTCGCTAAACGAGATCCCAAAGGAGTTTCCCCCCTCGGTGCGGAGGAGAGAGGCTTCTACAATTTCCCCCGAGCGTTTCGCGAGATTCCATTACGAGATGGTGTACGCGCGGCGGAAATCGTACGCTCCGCACGCAGATGCGTCAATCAGAAAGCGGAGAATTCGGCGGCCGGTTTGTTGTATTGAGCCCCGATAATCGAAAATGTTCATGTGCCCTTCGAGCAAAACGATTGTCAATCAGAGTGATCGATAGATATAAGAGCCGTCCCGCGGACTCTTCCGCGAATCTTTTGATGAAAATTCGAGAATTTTTTTTTTTTTTACGCGCGCACCGCGGCTTTGCTCGACGTGTGCGAGACATCACGTTTAAAACGCTTCTACCGTTTTGACAATTAGTTTATGAATGTCGCTGACAGATAAAAGCGCGAATGATTGAAATTGATCGAAATAAATTTCGGATGTCGCTTCAAACATCAGGTGCGTATTTCTGCGTAAAGATTCTACTATTTAAAACGCTTGCTTCTCGATTTGAATAAAAATTTTTACTTGTACTCTTTTGTACGCGGTAAATACGTGTACAGGAAGTTATTAACTTCAATATTTAAAGTAGTTGTTTTCCAATTGTCTCACACAAATTTTAGAAAAATATTACAAGCTTGTGTAACAATAGTTTTACGTTATTTAATAAAATAACGTGCGTGTATAACGTTGTCTCCAAGTATCGTCGTATTATCGAATGGCATTTTTCCGATATTGCGAAAACGCTTGACGCGTCAATACTACGAACGGGATAAATTTTCGTGTTCCCGCGAGAGATCACGAAACGTGCATTCTTCCGTTTGTTGCGCGCACGGAACAGTCGAGGATGACGGCGCGGCATAGCTCAACGTCAGTGATAACGGGAGGTGAAAATGGAGGGGAAGGGAGAGAGAGAGAGGATACGTTAGAATGACCATCCATTGCATTAGTTGCCATTGATAAACTAGCTTTGGACGTGACGTCATATGTGTTGACATCACGGCGAAACCCGGGCATTGTTTAGACCCGGTATGATAAAGTTCTGCAATTCCCGCCGGCAGTTATAATGGTGATTGCTTCGGACGACGAGCAGTCGCGTCGGACTAACACGGTGTTACCAGCACGCGAAATTTCGGGTTGTCCCTTTGTGACGCTGCGAACGTGCGAATTGACAAAAAAAAAAAAAAAAAAAAAAAAATTCGACGTTAAGACAAATATTACGAGAGTAAAAAAAAATTCAGAATATAAAACTAATAAAAAAAAAAAAAATGATTTTTCGTGCGCTCAAACATTGCGATTCAACGTGATAACAATTAGAGCTGGGAGGAAAAATGTCTAATTTGAAAAACTATCTGCAAAATGCAAATTCGCGAAGCAAGCTCGACGTTACGTATACAGCGACCTAATATTTTGCATTCTACTGTGGCGTTGTTTAGGGGACAGCGAAATATAAATTATGTATGTGCGAATAAATTCGGCCGCGGTGCGTTTCGCCGAGTCTTTCGGTTCATAGCGCTCGCGCGCACACATACACAGAGGGTTTATATCTTGAGCCGCATCATACAGTTACATTTGTATTCGGATAGCAGTGCATTATTTGCGTCGCACGTACGGCGATGCACACGCGAGGTCCATCACACGTTGAGATGAATACTATTATTTTTGCTAATTCGCGCATACGGCGGCGCGTCATATTTCATTTAGGAATTACGTGTCACCGTCGAGCAGCAACACTTGATATTTCATTAATAGTTTCGTGTTTATTTTAATCGCGATGCAAAAAGAAACTCGAAAAAAATTAATTCTCAATTCTCATCTCCGAATTTTACGAATCTGTTTTTTTGTTCAATATCTAATTAATATCGAACATATATTAATATAATATTAATATAATTGCGATATGTGAGAGAGTGTATATAAAATTTGTGTGTTTTTCATTGAAACGAACTTTAATCTGCCTACAGAGGCGCACAAGTGCGACTAATTATTACTCGCGTAAAATCCGCGCAGGATCTGTTTCGCGCATGCAGTGTTGTCAAAGTTTGAAGAGGAATATTTCACATACACACACGCGGCGAATTCACGCGGGAGCGAGAACATTTTCACTTAGCGATTAATTAGCCATGACACCGGGCGGATGCCGTTGCCAAAGCGGCGTTAATTGCGAGGTATTCAGGAGATCCTTTAATGAAATTTCGTATGATTAACTTACGGCGAATTTTACACGGGCTGTGCCCGGATCACCTAGTGATATTGTGCGCGGTATAGGACGTACTCGAGATTCGAGAAACTTATATATTATATACATATATAATATAATATATTCTATGTGTGTGTGTGTGTATGTGTATATTGTAATATACACACACAGAAACGCGCGTAAAATCCAAAACTCAGCGCCGGCAATTCGTAAGATTTTTAATCGAACTTCGCTTTGATCCACGAGGACTTTGGGAGATGCAAAATAATTTGGTTTGTATTTTGGTGCGGCGCAAATATTCGTCGCTTGCGCACTTATTCTCCCTTCCTGCGGATGTAATAAACCTGCTTCTTA
The DNA here is from genome assembly GCA_014825455.1 of Pseudomyrmex pallidus. NCBI lineage: Eukaryota > Metazoa > Arthropoda > Insecta > Hymenoptera > Formicidae > Pseudomyrmex > Pseudomyrmex pallidus. The sequence goes on along the minus strand of QVNV01001868.1, from coordinate 37,079 downwards.
ACCGCGCGTAATTAACAAGACGGTAATTAGCAGAAACTCGGGTAAAGTTCCCACGAACAAAAACTCTTAACGATACACCGGACCCGAAGCCACTAGCAAATCGGGCTAATGCGCGGTTCAACCTTAAAACTGCGCAACGCGGACGAAAGTGCGCTCTACTAAATAGCCGTCTTCATTGCGACGTTACACGAGCGCTAATAAGCAAAAACGATTATTAGCTTTAGTTTTTACATTGTTATACCGGTGAACAGCTGCACAGTAATAGAATATAGTTTGGTGTCGCGCAATCGTGCGTCACGATATTTAAGTTTGTTTTATTCTAATTGAAAATCTACAAGATATAAAGCAGTTTGAATTATCGTTGACGTTAGAGATTGTATAGAATCTTTTTAATTTGAAAAACAACATCTAATTATCTCTCGTAGCGACACGTAAAATGTAAAATTATTCTCACAAAAATAAATGCGCATCTCGCAGAAAATTCTAAATCGGTATAAATTGAATTATCATCTCAAATGTCAGTATAGAAATAAGGTATTGGATTTGCAGATGTAGGACACTTAATCAATCTTCTTGTCGGTCGTAAAAAAAAGAGTTGTCGACACCTTCCGTGATTTTTGGCATATCGAAATAATTAATCGGACCTTTCGAGTCGCTGACACAACTCGATGCATCTGAATTTCGTCGATAAACGATTACGTGTGCATCGGAATGTCTAATGTGGTTCCTCACGTAATTAGCGGAGCCAACTGCGAGCGAAACTTGGCTCATAAATTCTCGAGGAATGGAAATGGCGTCACGTTCGATCTCATTTGGCGCGATCTTTCTATCTAGCCCCAGCTCGGAACGCGCGTTAGACGTTATTCTCCTTTCGGGGAATGTCTCTTTCCGCAAGAAATCAGAGGACCTCTACCCACGCTGATCACGTACCGGAGACCAATCTGTTCTCTCCCCGCCGCCCCGTCACGTTTGACGGTTTGTGTCAGTCGCGCGTCGCTTCGCGTGTATGCGCCCGCGGATCCGCCTTTCCGCCAACTTGGGCGAAACGTCAATCATGTTTCGTCCCCACGAGATCTCTCGTCATCGGAATCGGAATTTTTGACCCGCTTTGTCAGTCGGTTGTATCTGTCTCTCGAATCACGGCCGAAAAACTCGCCTCGGCGAACGACTATAACCGTTATTCGGGTCACGGAATTATTGGGTGCTCGTATAATTATTTTACGAGCTTTTCATAGCCGATAAATGCTTTTACGTTCTGCGCTTCCTCATTATTCGGTCTGAACTTTGACAAATTTTACACGGATCCATACGGATTTATACGTCCCATATACTCTTGTATTGGAAATATTAAATTTCGTGATTTACGCGCACATATGCGAATCCGTTTAACATTTTATCTTTATGAATCCTATCTATCTCTCTTTCTACTAAATTCAACAAGACAGTTTGTGATCTTATTTTCTTTTTATATTCGCGCATAATAAATTCAAAAGTGTTTCCTGTTCGAAACTTTTTTTTTTTTATTTTTTTTATTTTCAAAACTAGTTTGCGCGCAATAAAACGATATATAACGAGGATTTCGCGAAATCATCATGAAATCCTACTCTACGTTAAACGCTTTCAAATATTACCATATACGGCCGAATAAAGTAACGCGAGATAAATACCGGGGCTGACCGTATTTTCGCGTTTCCCTCATCAAATTCAAATCCGCGCATATGTTGAAATATTTGCGTTGCCGGTTCGTCGGGCAAGAGGGACCACGGCCGCGGCCGCGTTCCTCCTCTCAATGTTGCGCGCCCTTCAAAAGTGGCGGGTTGCGCGCGATTCAGATCGGTCTGTTTCCGCGGGTGTGCGGAGAATTCAGCTTCAAAAATGACTCGCGTGCCTGTTAGAGGGCTTTCGAGCGAACGACAAACACAGGAGGCTACAAGCGATGCTCTCTGTCTCTCCCGTGCGACGAGTCGGTCGTCGTGATTTTCAAACCCCGTTAACAGTTCTGGATCCCCCTTCCCACGTGGAACGCGAGCCAGCTGATGTGAATGCCAACAGATTAATGCTAATTTACTGGATATTTACGCTCGTGCTCGACACCGCGTGGCCGCGCAACATATTTTCATCGTTTTACTACGGTGTGTCAATATTGAATAGCGCGCGCAGCGACGTACTATCGGTATATTTACAATAGCGCGTTACATGTGTGCAGGTCTCAAAAACGCGAGCGAGCAGCGCGCATCAGGCTGCGTGTCAAGCTGTTCAATTATTAAACTTGCGATTAAAACAATCCTAGAAATTAGAGCGTCTCTATAAAGTATAAAAGCGTTTGTAAAAGGTCACTTGCCTATCTTCGTTTACGTCAATATTTTATTAAAAAAGAAAAAAGAAAAAAAAAAAAAATACAATGCTGATAAATTATTTTCTTTATCGCGAGGAGACGTTTGCGTGTTATACAAGTTGATATCTCCTCCCCCTTTCTCTCCGCGATGTACGAGTCAAGAAGACATAACACGATTCTGGAGAAATTTCTAAATATCTCGACCCCGAGGAAATCAAGTGCCACCAGAGACGCAACAAGATATTGTAAGGAAGGTATGTCAACATAGAGGTCTGAATTCGGTGCATAATTCAATAGAATAGAGCGACGGAGAAAAGGGAGAGAAAGAGAGTAGGAGACTTGGTAGGAGGGCGAACGTGATGTTAAATTCATGTACATAAAATAAAACGGAATATAGACATAAGCATCTCCGTGGAGAATCACGCAGTTTCTGTATCTTTGATATATGACGACGATCTCTTGTTTTCCTTTATAAACAGCGTCGAAGAGAAAAGAATTATGTACAAGAGAAAGTTTTTGAGAAATCACACACGATATATTCAATAAAAAGAAAGATAAAGAAAAAATATATAATCGTACTATAAAATACGCTATTTCGAAAATAAATTGACGGAAATGTGATCAATTTGTATTAAATTCTGATACTTGCGTTGCACAAACGAGTAAACACGACGACGTGTAATCAGAATGATCGAAAATTTCTGCCGGAACGGGGAGAAACGTAAGGGACGTTGGTGAGGACCACGGTTTGTTTTCTCAAGAGTTTAAGCAATCTGGAGCACTCGGAATCGCTGACCTAGGTTCCTCTACAATTTCATTGCTTAACCCAGAACGGTCGGCTGTGCTGCCAGTTGTCAATAGAAGTTCGAAAGCACAAACCGATGACGATTGGATTAGGGCGAAGACAGAGGCGAGTACGATCAAATCACGCTGGGTTAAAACAGAAATCAGAAATTTTATTTGTACCTACGTTTATCTTCTATTTTAATTTTAAATGAGAATTATGATTTGATTGATATTTTAATATTTATTAGAGTTTAGGAATTTGTTGGTAGGAATTTTTATATAATTATAGGATAAGATGTACATTTAAAAAATTAATATACATTAATGTAAAGATGTACATTTTTTCAAGATATTTTTCGTAAAATCTCTGGTCTTTTACATCTGACAGCAATCTCTCGCTTATTTCAACTTGTTTTGTGCGCAACGAGAAACGTAGATTACGCAGCAACACATGCAATTCTTAAGTGATTTTTCTCGTTGCTTCTTTTACATGTTTCCTCATATTTCCCCGCGCGCTATGAATTAATGATTCGTTTTTTTTTTCTCTTAACTGGAGAGTCTCTCGTGTGCGCCACAGCGCGGGCAATTAATCCACGGTTGATAATCTCTCACATCATATTTCTCAGGTTGTCTCGCGCCCGCGAAACTGTGAGTAGCACGTACACCTTTGTCGCCATATCTCTGGAGATTTTTCCGGCCGGAGGAATGAAATGCGGCTCGCAATTAGATCCACCTAGCGCGCGTATTTGCGGAAACCGCGCGCAAGATACTTTTCGTCCGCGCAACTCTTCTCTTTAGTTGTTCTCTTGTCTCCCGCGAGGACGCAAATTATTACCAAACTATTACTCTTGTATTCACGCGTCACATCTTGTGGTGCATTGGGTCATCGACACGGCCGCATCGACGTGGATTTGTTCAACAGGCAAACCTCGATGCATACGACACACGAATGTACGCGAATTTATAAAAGTTTCCGCAGTTTCATTTTTCCGCGTTAATTCCGCGCACTCACGAAACCCGCCGGAATATATGACGAGCGCATCGACCGGAATTGCTACCGTCTGCCAATCCAATTATCCTATAATCAGTCAACCAATGGGAGCAGAGTCCCATCCCGTGCTCCACACGTTCATTACGGATCATAAACATAATTCAATTACATCGATAATTTCAAGTTGAGCGCTTGATGATCGATTAAGATACAACTGAGTGGTTCTGCCTTCACGCAAAAAAAAAAAGTACACATGTATATTTTCCGCGATAACGCGATCGTTTATTTTTTATTTTCCTTATTTTTTTTGTTTTGTTTTTTATTGAATGTGTTTCTCGAGCAAATATCACATCAATTATGTCATATTTGTTTTCATTAAAAGTGTCTTCTCTCTTTTTTGAGTCGGATAAAAGATTTATTATGCAGCGCGATGTGCAAGAAAGATCTTTGAAAATCCAACTTAAAATGTAATACAACGCACCAGGTTTCGAAGAAATGTGGAAAACGCGCGTCCGCTCTCGCGCCACAGAAGTTTTTTGTTTCAGTGGAATAAATTACGCGTCGCTTAAACGTTTGCTTAACGTATACAGATATTGTAACTTTAATGAAGAAAAATCTCGCGTCGCGCGCGTATCCTTTCAGATAGCGTCATAAACCCCCCCGGTATCAGACCAACTAGTTTAATCTGTTTTGGGGCAATATATCATTGCTAACGCTTATTCCACAGTCTGTCAGTTCTTCCGCGGCAAAAGAACAATGCCGAGATTTATATGGAAATTTGCCGTTTCTCTTATATTTCGTGTATTTTAGTGTAGAGATCTCTGGAGTGAAAAAAAAAAATGTATCCTATATATAGGCATATGTCGTCCCCTTCAAACACGGCTCGCGAGCATTTTTATCCGCCATTTCGATTTGCATTGTAAATTTAACCAGAAAAACCATATAGATATTTTTTTTTTTTTTTTTTACATATACACCCCCCGTTAGATAATACAACGTCAAACTGTCAAGCTTACGAGATTGTCGCGTGTAAAATATCGACTGCGCATTGACTCTGTTTTCGCGTATATATGCGCGACGTTGTTGGTTGGTTTTAGTGAACTTGAAATTTGTGCAACGTTTATTGTCAGTTTTTTTTTTTTTACGACCCGATGAAACGCGAAATTCGGTACAAATGTCTCCTAATTGTATGAAATAAACGTCAAGCCCTTCGTGGTATTAATAAAACTGCTCTGAATTAAGACACTTCAACACGAAATCGCGGGAAATGACAGAGTGCGTACAAGCACGGTAGAATTTCGCGGTGGATCTATAGTCGCAGAGGCAGAGCTTCAACGGGCGCGCTGCTTGGTGGTTGGTTAAGTAACGAGCGGCGCATATTTAGCCGTGGCCTCTCTGCAGAGACATGCAAATGTACAACGATGGCTCCTCTCGGTTGGCTGCCTCTATACCACGTGAAATATACTCCGCGCTTCATGCTTAATCAAGATTTCGCCGGCCGTTATATCTCCGGAGAACTATTCTTCATAAAGTTTTGCATTCCGACAAATCTTTCCGACGTGTAAAGAGCGCGTTAATATTTGATCGTCATACGTATATTTATATTTATTTTTAACGTAAAAGTTCATACATTGAGATATTATGTTTTATATGTAATATATACGTACAGAGAAAGATTGGAGTTTATATTCTTTTGTTACTATTTTGTTTATTACACGGAGAACAGCAAACAGGATACTCGGAGTTACGTTCTCCAAGATGTTGTCCCGCATTCTTATTGCAGTTACATCTGCGACAAATAATAACAATATATATATATTTTAATTTCTGTTATTTTTAGCATCTCCACAAGTAAAAGCGAAGTATAAATATTATTTTTATATAACAATTTAATTATTTGTACGGTTTAATGAAACTTACTCCTCTATTTTGTACTTGTTGCCAGATGTGCAAGTTACCTTAACACATCTTTGCCGATCTGCTGCGGGAAGCACTTCACTGAGACAATTTTCTGAAATAAGTTTTACGTTCAAACTTAAGTAATTAGAGATAATTAAGATTAATTCTAGAGCTATGAATTATACAGAGCGGACAGAAAGAGCGGTGGAACATGTTACGATTGTATCATTTTCTTAGCACATTTAAAGACATACTTTTGCAAATGTATTTAGAATAATGAAACACAAAAGACGTATTGAACTGTGTGTAATCATTGGTATTTAGAAATTGCATTGCACTGTGTGAAATGTTACCGTATTGAGGAACCTGCAGCGAGTACTGCGCGAAAAGCAGGAAAATGCAAAATAGCGCGAGACGCTTCATGCTGCGATACAACGTAGCGAAAGAGATTCAACAAACTATCACGAACTCTCGGTGTCGAACTAAATTTATATGATATATTCCACACATAATCGTAAACGCGAGGTCAGGGATGGAGATAAGGCTATAAAAATACAAAAATGTTTGCATGTTTCGCTTAGATCTGTTGCCCCGCGCTCATAAACATAAGGTTTTATGTTCGGAGATTTTTTTTTTTTTATATGTACGTATACACACTCGAGGCGATAAAACAAGGCGTGTGTTCCACACAAAGTAAGTGTATGTGGCGTCAGTAAACAATCTCTGAAACAATATTTGGAAAAATTGTATCTTTTCAAAAGCCGGGAATTTTTGTTCCGCTCTCGTATCCTCGGCTGTGCTGGAATTGCTCTCGGCGTTGCTCGCGCTTACAATTTTCCCAACGGCAAACAAGCTCGATCGGCTTAACTCGAGAAATGTTTAATACGGGAGTAGTTCGCGCACGCATTCTGTAAGTGATACTCCCGGGAGACGTTTTTTTGGACCTGGTCACGAAGAAGCAATAAGAAAGAACCGTTCTCTCTCTCTCTCTCTCTCGCGCGCGCGCGCCATACTGCTATATAGGTACGGATATGTCGTCGAGAAGCGGGCGAGTCCATTCCCAGGGCTTTGTTGAACGGAATTGGTACTGAACCCACGGGACATGCCGAGCTAGAAGATCTCTATTATGTCAAGGAAGGGCAAAATGAGCTTCCTGGGACTTTCGTTTCGTTTTCATCCTCGCTCGATCGCGCGACGGCGCGCTCCAGGTTTTTGTTCGTGTGGCGACAAAGTTTGATTTGCTACAAAGTATAGCACACAGCTCTTGTGTCCGACCTATAGTTTTTTTTTTTTTTTTTATTCTTTCTACAGATAACGTTTACGTTAAAAAGATCTGCGCAATTCTTCGTGAAATGACATCAATGTGTGTAATGACGACTGACGCGCGTTATAGTGCGCGAAAGGTCATTCGGGAGAATCAATAAGTTTATCAATAGCGCGAACGCTCGCTTTTATACAAAAGTGATAAGAAAAGTGCAAATCAGAAAGAGATAGGGAGGGGGGGTGATAAACTCGCACGGAGAGAGTTTGCACCAATTCCAGCGATAAATTTTATTCCGCGATTTATTTTGCTGCGAGTTTCTTTTAGTAAACAGAAAGTTTTAAAAAAGAAGCGCAGTGCAAAATCCCGACACGAGACGCGTACAAATATATCGTCGTAAATTGTGGCGATTTTTAAACAGAGACACAAGATGTGTATATTTTCGCGGATCCACTTTCGGAACGCGTGCGATTTATTATTGTCGCGGAGAAAAATGTATGTGTATCCGCGCATCGGAAAGTAGCGTCGAGATTTAGACGCACGTTGATCGGAATTTATTTTGCGCACACGTAGCAGCAAATAATTTCAATCTCTCGTAGCCAACGGTTTATCGCATCACACTTTTGTTAAATTTGTGTGTTTTATGCTTAATTATATGTGTTGTATTATTTTAATACGCGAATATACGGTGAATAAACGGTTAATAATTAATGTCGCGGCAAACAGGAGGGTGAGATGAGCGGGGGAAAATGAGTTGGATGTGTGTTAAAGCGAGGAGAGTCGATTTGCGCGTATGAATTTTGCGCGAACGAAGTATAAAATCCGTCGCTAAATTCGGAGCGCAACAACAACAGGACATCGTAAATAATCAACGGATTTTCGATGCTGCATCCCGACAACAACACTGTAGCATCGGGATTATCGTCGCTGATAACGCGCGCTTGACAGGGCCTGTCTCCGTCGGTTCTATCTTATCTTCGTGACAGCTGCAGTAGCATCGGTAGCGCGCGATTCGTATAACGTGAAGATCACCGACGTCCACGTGCGCGTAGCAATTCTCGCGCTTCAGCCGCAGCAATTCGTCGCCGTTATTGACACTCGAGAAGAACAGATTCGAATTGCTCTCCTTCAGGATCCGCTCCGGCAGAATAGCGGCGTGTTTCTCTCGCAGTTCCGCCGCGTCTTTTGCTGCTCGACGAGCTTTCTGCGGGAGAGAATTTGCAGAAATTATTTCACGTCGCGAATCGAAAGTCGGAAAGTTCGCGTTTAAATTCGCCGCGAAGTGTTTGCACTGAAAACTCATTTCTCTCTCTCTCTCTCTTATCTGGCATCGTCGACTTTCCGCGCGATGTTTCGATATTTCGCTCTTATTCGACTGTAAGCGCGCGCGCGCGCGATAATGAAATAAAGCGGGCTGTATTGCCGCGCCATGATCTTACCGTGATCTCCGATTCGCTCTGTTTGTCTTGGAGAGCGAGCTTCCATTTTCGACAGGCAGCGTCATACGTGTCGCTCGCTTTTTCGTATTCCGAGCGAACGTCGGTGGCGAGGCTTCTGTATCCGAATGCGCCAGCTGCTCTGGTATTGCCGTCTCTTCCGCGAGAGCTGCCGCCCACGAACCAGACGGTGTATCCGCGCAAAATTGGATGTTCTTCCGTACGCATGGACCAATATAAAGAGAAGCGGAGAGCGAGCTCCTGATTGGGGCCGTTCTTACCGGGACGTTCGCAGAGCTGAACAATCGGTCGACCGCCCAGCAGGAGACACAGTCCGAGACTCCACGTGTCTTTCGTGGGTATCATCTCCCACACCGTTTGCTCGTTCGACGGACACACCGGACTTCCTTTCATCCGTTCGTACATCTCGGATCTGGCGATCTTGTTCTCTAACGTCAGAATTAACAGCGATGCGAGCCTCGCGTATTCCTGCGCCAATTTGTCGACGCTACCGCTACAGGTGGAATTCAATTTCAGGGGAGTCAGTCCCAATCTAAAGACTTCCGTCGCCATACATTCCATGGCGTCGGCGTTGCTCGCCATCACGAATTGCCGCACGAATTTATATCCCGTTTGCTGGTCCAATCGAGCGTCCGCCGCTGTTTTTCGGGGTTTCGTTTCCCACAGCGCTTCGCGCACGCTCTGCGACACTTTGTCAAGGAGTTTGTACCTCGTCACAATAGCCAGCGCCCTTTGGTCCTTTGGGTCGTGCACGCAGGGACCGCCGCCCAATTGTTCCGACGGTTCTGCTGACACGTCGGACGCGAAGAGGGTAACGACTTTGGCCGGATAAGCCAGACGCGCCAGATCACCGCCTGGAATTTTCCTTTATTGCACACCCATGGATTTTCCAACTACTGTTTGAACAGAGCTTGTTTGGAAAAGAGCTTAATATAATTTGTATTTTTTTTTTCTAGCGTGAAGAGATATATGTCGCATGTATTGAAAAGGAAAAAAGCTTTTTTTTCGGCAATATCATAGTGACAAGATATATAAGAAGAAAAAAGTTTTATATTTCTCATAGTCTCTGATACTGAAATTAACTCGTTTGTTAGAGATTACATTTGTCTGGTGTAACGAAATCACGTTCAGACTTCTAGAAAAACATGAGAAATAAAATGCGAATTGAAGAAGGTTTCATCGCGCGAAACGATAATAGAATTTTCCTCCGCACCTGACTAAACCACTTACCCCTTATCGCGGAAAGTTTGTTTCTCACGATATTGATCTCTTCGGTACTTGCGTTAGCGTTCTTCAACCTGTTGAGAAGTCTCAACTTGTCTCGCAGTGTAATCGTGTCGCGCGGACAGCACAGCAGATAGTCCAGATCGTCCGGCGACAGCATGACTATCAGCAAGTCGCGTTTCTTCAGCCGCTTGCAGTAATTCGCGATTTTTCGATTAATCTCGACCGTCTCCTCGTCCGGTTGTCCGTCAGTTCCGGCTTCCACGAAAGTTGCACGACTTTCGTCCAACGACTGCGGGAACTCGTCGGGAAAATTTCGTATCGCGGAAATTGATTCGCGCGGCAACACGATAAATCCACCTTTCAGATGTTTGCCGACCACCCCTTCGAGCGCCGAGCTCATCGCAGCGGTTTCTTTGCCCCAACCGACGACGTGTAAGTTGTTGTTTATGTTGTACTTGACGTCGTTGATTCTCAGCGTTTTCCGACCGTCGTACTTGATCTTTTTAGGTATAATTGTCGACGGACTGACACAATGCACACCCGCTTCGATGATATTAGCGAGATCTTCACGTATCTGTATTTCAATTAACAAAAAAACGGAATTAAAACTGCCGGGGAAAGGTGCATCTTGCAATTATGTCTTGTAAAAGATTTAATTGTAATAAAAAAAAAATGGCGCACACAACCTGCGCCATTTCTTTCTCTCCGCGTAATTTGTTCAAATCTCTAATCTTCTGCCGAATGCTCTCTTTCAAATCGGAATGCGTATCTTCTATCGCCATTCTGTCGAATTCGTCTTTGCTGCGAGAGAAGACTTATGTCATTTTCTGTTTTTTTTTTCTTTTGCTTATAGAGCCGCGATTCTTCGTGTCATGCTTGCATTGCTTTTTTCCTCTTCTTGCATACTTTATGTTAAAATTACAATTACATTTGATTTAATTTTACATATTATATCTAATTATCCGATTTAACACTGGAGAAATTGACATGTACGGTTACATTTTAGGTTACTGTTAATTGATATAATTTCGAAATAGTTGCTTTTTGATTGTACAACGTATACATACGTACAATATACCTTGTTTTAATAGCTGTACATGTTTTCGATTGAACTAACTCAATTAAATTACTATTTATCGTTAAATTAACATGTTTATATGTTTATATGTCTATAAAATTCATTAAATTTTACGCATAATTACTAAACCGTCTCTGGGTTTATTAAATCATTAAAATTATGTAAATATATCGGCAGCCGTAGAGTAAAGTTTCGTCATTAATTGAAGTAGATAACGTTACATACGTCAAAGCGTCAGAACTTATTCATTGCTGGTATCTTCACATTGACAGCTGCGACGTAGAGATATGTATAATGTTATACATAATATATCTCTGTTATGTCTATGATCTCTACGCTGTTGACAGTTGGTATTTTTTTAAATACCACTATACATTCGAGTATAGTGATATTTAAGATGGCGCGGTCGTCATCTGACATATCAGAATTAAAGAGCATCACAGGGAGAGAGTCGCAAACTCGTGACGTTCTGGGCATTTCCTTCTGTCCAATCAGAAGCGACCGTTGCTGAAGAAACAGCGTTTCTGATTGGACAGAAGAAAAAAGCTGCCCAGTGACATCACGAGTTTGCGACTCTCTTTCCGTGACGCTCTCTAATCAGGATGACGCGATCTCCCAGAAAAGGAACACACGAGAACCACGTATTATGTGTTCCTGGAAATGTAGGAAGACCGAAGAGAGAAGGTTATGAAAGATAGAAGTAGTATTTCAGTATAACAGCACTGTAAAACACCGGCGAATTGTGCGAGTGACAGTGTCCACAACTTTCGCGCGGAAAATGGTTTGATGACCAGAAAAATCTTGCTCGATTATGGCCGTCAACCGGTAAGGCAACGATTTGCGATTCGTTAATTTGCATTTGGTAGAAAGACCAATTCGCAAAGAAACAATGGGAACTCGTTACGCTCGTTTGTTCTGCAGCATATTTTTGATGAACTTTTTCGTTCTGCTTCTTTTCACGGGAGGAAGAAGCGCGCCAACATCCATGAACATCACGGATGTCATGAAGAAAGATAAGGAGCTGTGCGATCCAATCCAATTTTTATACAATTCGAAATATGTAAAACCGTGCGAGTCATTGCCATATCCCACCGCTCCTTGGGACTTGAACGAGGCGAATGTAAATGTTCCCTTATGCTTAGGAGTATACGATACGGCGTACAAGATTTGTTCTAGTCGGTTGCAAATCAATAGTACAAGAGCGTTTGATTTAGAGGTGGAAAAATTTTTTCCCGGCAAGAATCAAAACGCCGAGCAGTTTTGTCACAATTTAAAAGGATTTACATCAACATACAAGAAGATAAATGTATTTTGGGAACCGCTAATCAGATTCCTCGATTCATCTAGTAAGTGTGGAAGGATCTGCTTCAATCTCAAAGATGAAATCCATCCGCAGTGCGCAATACTTGCTTGGAGTAAACATATTACTAATATCGTTAACACAGACACAACGGAACTCAAATCTGACCATTCGATGACTAATAAACTGACGAGTCAGGCAAACAGTGAAACAACGGATATTAAAAACACTGAACCCAAAACACCACCAGAAACGAAAGAAACCAAAGAACTAAGCACAAAACAACCTTCTAACGATAATGGTAATGCTGAGAGTAAATTCAAAAGTGACAACGTACCGATTACGTATATTGGAAAAACACCTGATGCACAGAATCCGAACTCTTATGTCGAAGCATCAATTGACAAAGATAAAATTCAGAAGAAAAATAATAACACATTACCAGAAACACAGGCTCCCAAAGCACCACTTTCAGTGTCTGATAAAGATGTTGCAAACGAAAAAATAGAATCTAATCCTGAAGATGCAAAGCCTGTAAACAATCCGCAAACTTCATCCGTAAAGAATGCAGCAAGTGAAAATGGAAAAAAGTATGTGGATGAAGACAAAATGGAGGAGCTTAATAAAAATATCGATGAGCTGGCAAAATCTACCACACTGTCGGACAATACACAAGAACACTATGATGTAAATCCGGAAGATGATATTGATCCTGCAGTAGAGGGCAATGATGGTACTAATGTTTACATATATATTTGTATTTTTTAAACCTTTTGGTCTTTTTTTCAGAAGTGGTAATTTTAGATCGATAGCACCAAAAAAAAAAAAAAAATCAAAAGGTTTACATTAGCCTATATTTTACTATAGGCTATATTTTTGATTTTTGAGTTGAAACCTTGCGTTTTTTTAAATACGGTTTCTAAAAAATCATTTTCAGAAATTCTTATATAATCACGCATCAAATTATTCTAGTGTTTATTTTGCAAATATAAAATATATAAACTGTGTATTTATTTTTAGATGTAGAAGACACCAATCAACAGTCAATAGACGCAGGTAAATTTGTTAATTAAATAATCCTCTTTATCTAATGATTTATATATATTTTTTTGAAAGGAAATCGAGAAAATGAGAACGCGCAAGAACCGTATGAACAGAAACACAGTACGCAGCGATTTTCCACAATAAGATCGGACGATTCTCATTTCTTCACTTATTGTACCGTGGTGACTTTAATGTGTATCGCCGGTTACATAGGTTATCATAACAAGCAGAAAGTAAGAGTTCAATTTATAGCAAAGAAATAGCGCGCCTTTTGTTCGTGTTGAACACTTTAATCTCTTAACAACTGGTTTTTTATATTCTCAGATATTTGCTATCGTACTCGAAGGACGAAGATCGCGAAATAGTCGGGGCAGACGACGACCCAGTACAGCTAATTATCGGAAACTGGATTGTACACTCGAAGAAGCTGTTACGTCGCAATGTAACTCTAATGTTACTCATGTCATATATTAAATGCAAATAGAAAAAAATTTTATAATCTTTGTATTATAGTATATATATACATATATATATACATATATTGCAAGTGTAATATATTTTGTATTTAAGCATAATTCTCCAGTATAATATTTCATTTTTTCTAAGAATTGTTTCACATGTATTTTTAGCATTCAGTCAATCCGTCAATACGTAACGAAGATTTCACGAGTACCATACGGTGATACACCAGTTCCGATATTACGTGTGATAGTAGAAAACACAAGTATATATATTTCCAGTCCGAATTATATTTAAATTATTCTAATAATTTAAAACTGAAGTTATAATGATGCTAGATTGAACAGTTTGCAGAAATTCATCAAATTCTGTCAACATGCTTGATGTAATTTTGTATTTTGTTGTTTCAAATATTATTTCTAGTTTAAAATCGAAAATTAAAATCAAAGTTTATATATAATGTTTATATGTGACACACTATATGTATGTATCTAAAAATTATTCAGCTGTAGCATTTTTTAAGTTTCTTGGTTGATCTCTGGAAATTCGTGAGACTTCGCGGTGAACTTCTCTAGTCGAATTATTTGAGAGACGCATTAAAGTACTTTATAAAGAATTTCATCTACATTGTGTTCTTTAAAATCTGTCTTGATGTTTCAGCACCGTTCGAAAGTCTTGCAAAACTTGTTTACACTTTATTCTTTAATTTATGCAAGAGAAACAGTGTTCAGTATATTAATTAGAAAGAAATTTATCTTTAAATTCGTGAGTGTGTCGCTGTGTGTAGAAAAAAGTGCTTGTAATTATATTTAAAAAAGTTATATATATATATTACATAGATATAAAACTGTATTAATAGTAGTATTGATAAATTTTATGAAAAATGTCAGAGATCTCTCATATATTTAAATAAAATTGGAATAAATTCTTTTCTTATTTTAATTTTATTTCTCTGTTTGCACTAATATCCGTTCTAACATTATTATACGTTACTTTATATAATTACTATAAAAAAATAAAATTTTCTCTGTGTTATATTTTTGTCAATTGGTAACAATATACTTTAAAAGTTTGAAAAATAATTATATACACAGTTTTAATTAAATAATTTGTTGCATTACTATAATGTTTTACATTTATATTACATAAAAGCGCGCGTGCGCGCAAACACACACACACATTAATTCGCACAGAGAAAAAACCGTCCAACTGTATTGAATATATATATGAATTAGCACTATATTGTGCTAATCTTGTAAATTTTTTATCTACGCAATTTATGATGGATTTAATGTACAGTAACTTACGAAACAAAATATGTGTAAAAAAATTAGA
Organism: Pseudomyrmex pallidus; assembly: GCA_014825455.1. Taxonomy (NCBI): domain Eukaryota; kingdom Metazoa; phylum Arthropoda; class Insecta; order Hymenoptera; family Formicidae; genus Pseudomyrmex; species Pseudomyrmex pallidus. Next base: position 21,907 of record QVNV01001868.1, on the reverse strand, counting down.
ATGTTAATTGAAAAGAGCAGTTCTTTTTTGAAGAGACAAAATTTCCCAATTACGTATGTTTATCAAGGCATACGTACAAGTTTAAGCGTGCTCTGATTCGCCTCTTATTGTAACAAAGTAAAAAAATTATCTGTTTAAAAAAATAACTGTTCTAACATTAAATATACGTGTAACACAATGCAGGGAGAGAGAATATGTATCATCTACTTGGCTTAGTAAGATAAAAAGTTTGCTGTTAAAAAAAAATTGTTTATTAATTGATGTGTATATCATCAGTGTCTCCACATATGAGTGATAATTTTTGTGATTTACTTGTATATTTTTGCTAATAAATGCTAAGTGTGCAGTTCGAATATTATAAAAAAAATTGATATTTTTATACGATTGTATTAAAGTGCTTTGATTGATATGTTTCAAATCGATATATTGAAAAGTTCGATTACTCTGTTCCTTTTAGAACAGTGTAGTAAATCGGTTATGGAAGAATCATATATGTGTTTCAATCAGCTCTTTGACCGTTTCTTCAAACGATCGGAGCGTTATCGCCGCAATAGTACGCAGAAAGTAATTATATCGAAATACAATTGGAAATGTCATATTTTTTTAACGAGGCAAAGAGAATCAAGAGCTGTATCGATATAAACGTATATAGTGAAGACTTGCCTGCGCTAATGTTGCCTGCATTGATTTGGCAAATTAATCGTATGTTAGACGATCGCTTAATTAAGCTGAACTGTACTTAGTTCGCAAACAAATACATTGAGTCAATTTGTTGCGATAAAAAAACAATTTCTACATCAATAAAATATCTCAATATAATTCTAGAGGGAGAGAGGCAATGTGTTAAATGAACGAAATCACAGTAGGTGTTAAATTTACGTTTATTTCCCTCGATATTTGCACAACATCGCGTTTATAAGGTCTACGAATCTGCGCAATAAATGCCGTCTTTACTGTGATATTTTATCCAATTCAGATAATCGGTGTTCTTCACGTATACACCCGGCATCCCGGGATTGGCGCATCCGATACCCCAAGAGACCACACCTGTTACACACAATAATGGAAATGACAATCTCAAGCGAAAAAGATAGCAGATTAAACTGTCGATTTAAGTTTCTTTTATGAATTACGTTCTTCCGAAATGATTTATGGGCGTTTTGTTGTGTCACGAGAATTCTTACCCGCTATTTCGTTCTTTCCGTCCGATCTTTCGTATAGAAGCGGTCCGCCGCTGTCACCCTAAAATTTGTTAATTACATGTACAAAACACACATGTACATTTTTTTTTATTGAAACCGACAAAATACCTGACACGCATCCTTGTTATCGGCGTAAGCGCACAACATCGACTCCGTGATGTGATTTCCAAATGTAGTGTTTTTACACTCGCGGTGAGACATCACTTTGAGGGATGCCTGACGCAGATATTGGGAGGCCGCGCCGTCAGTGAGGACACGTCCCCATCCGATAACTTTAGCAATTCGCCCGGCGTACTCGGTACCTGTTATCGAATATGTTTTTCTATTGTTCTTCGTTCGTGCACAAATTTTTATATTTTATAATTTCAGTTTGAAACACAATGAGAGAACCTGACCTTTATGCGGAAGGCATACAGGTGTCACGTGTTCGGTGATTCGAATCGGATGCCGCAGTCGAATCAGCGCGATGTCATTCGTATCGTGAATTCTGTCGCTCTCGAAATCCTCGTGCAGGATCACCTTGTCAAGATCGACTATGTATCCCTCGTTCGGGTCTTCGATGTCGTGCATTCCAAGACCTATCGTCAGGTCATTGGCATTCGTCCTGCGCAACTCGCGGGAAAAAAAACAAGAATCAAAATATTAATTTTACTTAATTGCGTGAAATTAATTTAATATCATAAGAGTTTACATTGAGAAAAACTTGGAAATAAAAAAAAACGGATAAAATACCATTTGACGCAATGTCCGGCCGTTAGCACGTATTGATTATTGATCAATGTGCCGCCGCAATGAAGATTCCCTTTGTTAAATATCGCTACGGCCCACGGAAATATGTGCGGTATCGATATTTTCCCGCCGACGATGCGATTCGATATCCCTCCGCCAGCTACACCGCATTCTGTTTATGTGAGAAAAATTTCAAGTTGACATCACTGTTGTTTTTATTGAACTTTGTCTTTTCTTGCATCTTTATTTTAATTCTCTAACATGTACGAACATCTTTACATTGTTTTTGTATCATTATCCTCACGAAGCGCAATTATCATGAAGTTAATCAATCGGATTGAAAGGAAATGTTCGTTAAATCGTGCGATAAGGTAGGTGTGTGTGTGTGTATGTGTGTTTTAGAATAGAAGCGATTTAATGTTAGTGTCTGTTCCCTTTTCGTGAGCAAATGAGCTTTGCCGGACACACTTATGCTAGTCGCGTGATTCCATATTCGATTCGTTTACCGCAATTGTTATTCACTCGTAGATTCAAGCGATTGCGATGATTCCGTGCGAGCGCCGCCTGAAAATGAACGCAACGCAATTATTTGTTGAATCGTGCGGGATTATCGAACTCCGCTCTTCTTCACAATTTGTTTCTCTCGTGGTAATCTCGTTTAATTACTCTCTCAACGAACGTCTAGGATTAGAAGAACGCCGATCACGACTGGCAGGGCCAAGTGGAAAAGTCTCTTCATGCTGCGCGACTCCTGTCCTGAGATTTCACCTGTCGAAAACGAAAACGGCTACTGAGCGCGACGCGAAGCACGCCTTGTTCCTATATCGAATTTCGTTCGACTAACGATAATCAATTTCGACGCAACCTCGCTGACACATATCGCCTCGATGTGTTTCATATCGCGATGAAACATATACACCACGTACCTATAAATCGATATTCTCATTATCGCTCAATAAACCGAACGGGTAGAATATAATCGTCATCACGATCCTAAAGAACAATTGACATACGTGCACTGTTGTACCTTACATAATTCAATCTAATTACAGAATAAATGTTAAATATACACCAAGGAAGATATTTATACGCAGAATTTACGCAAAAACTTTACGTAAACTTTACGGAGATCTGGATCTCTATAAGTGGAAAATTCATTCTTTACGTAAATTCATTCTTTACGTAGATTTAGGTGGAAAATCCCCTGACAGGAATTTAGTTTTTGCAACAAGTCGTGTATTTGTTAATATTTCTGAATAACACTGTTTTCTAATAAAACAATGATATTCCGGACATATATACTTGGAAGAGAAAACCGTTTATATCTAAATCTCCGCGTCAATAATGTGTACGTCACTTTGTTATTCGGAAGAGAATTGCGGATTTTCCTGGTTATTCGTAACCGTGTAATACGTGCTCGCTGTTCGTATATACGAATCTCGACACGTGCAGATATCGTATCGCGAATGTTGACGGTCAGGCTGCGAGTATTGCAGTTTACGAACAGCAATGCGGTCAACGAGGTTCTGAATTTATAATAGTGCATCCGATATTGTGGCGCTAGACGTAGTGTGGGAAAGCTGTAAACGTCAAGCACGTAAACAATGGAATATTATGGTATGACACACTTTCTTGAAACAGATAACGTGCAGTTTATATTTCTTCACTGAAATATTACAAAAAAACTTATGCGGAAGAACCGAAGAAATGAATACACTTTGTAAAACTGACGATTATCGATTAATAACTTAATTAATAAACTTAATCAATAATTATATACCACTGCGAAGATTGTGACAGTTCGATTAATGCCGACAATACTTAGAATCGTGTTTCGTTACTCGTTTTATCCACGAAACAATGCGCGTCACATCTGTGTAAAAATCTGGATAATTGACATTGGCGCATGACACACCATTTGAAGTGATTCCTGTAATTATTTTGTTTCAATGTATATATCTCGTTACAGATTTTGCTTATCTCCGCTCACGTTGCAACTCACCTATCAAAACGTATTTATGATTCTCGTCTAGTATTTGAAGAGGCCCGCCACTGTCACCCTGTATTACAGAAAGATTATTGTAGAAAAATTACAAATTACCCTTGTATTATTATATTATTAAAAAAAAAAACAGTCGTGTAGATATATTGTAGCACTACGTTGTTAGATTACAAAAATAGAAAATGTTGCAGTGCAATTACCGCGCAAGTACCGCGTGGCCATTGCTTGTGACCTGCGCATATTAAAGTGGAAACGTCGGTAGGGCATTCCGATCGTTTGAACAATATCAAATCCACGATACGCAAGCCGCAGTCCGAATATACCATGGAATCATTTTCTGACAATCCCCAACCGAGAACAGATACGAGTCGTTCTGCTAATGCAGAAGCGGCATCTAATCCTGAATTATCCAGTAGAAAATTGTCAATGATTTATTTATCATTCAATTTCAGATTTATTTTAGACACAATTAATGCGTGAAATTATGATAATTACCTAATTTTGGTAAACAAATTGGTCTGACAATGTTGTTGAAGGTAATTTTCATGATTAATTTCACCAGCATGACGTCGGCGAAATTCGTGTTTCTGTCGTAACGCGGATGTGGAAAAATACTCTCTACAGAAAAGATTGCGCTTCTTGTGTCCCATTTGCAGGAACTGTGAGCGCCGACAATTACTTTTAGATCATCTTTACTGAAACTGATAAAATTTGTTTAATCGGCGCAAAAATCTAAATAATTTTTGCTTTAGAAAGTCGAACGCGTTTTGAATGATGAAAGACTTCTTATTAATTATGTTGTATATACCCATAAGGAACGCAATGAGCTGCTGTTATCACGTAACGATCGTTTATAATCGACGCTCCGCAGATGATTCGCGATCGATTTACGCTCATAATACCGGCCATCCAAGGAAACTCATTTTCAGAAACTTCTCGTCCGCCAATTATTCTCGGCAACGACGGAGATATATTTTTTTTTCCACATTCTACATAGCATTATAATTATGTGAACAATACATAAAAATATAAAATATATAAATATAATATTCTCTTGTATTTTTAAACAATACTTTTAAACAATATTTTAAACATTAAATAAACAATATAACATTAAAATATGTAGCGGAAAGAAATTATATATATGTCAGAATCTTTTCTTTACTTCTTCTATAAAATCAGTGTGAAATTACATTCGCAGGATGTAAATCTTACCGCAATGCTCGTATAAATCGTCACTCTTGTAGGACGGAAACGAATGTCGAGTTACTCGTTTGTACCACAACGCGTTCGTACACCTCGGCAGTGTAAATATTAGCAGACACGACAAATTAATTAGCATAAAGCACTGCATGTGTAATAACGTTAAACACATTTGCCACTTTTACAGTAAGACGTTTTATGTCGGACTGACATTCGCTGTGAGTAAATGTTTGCTGTATTTATTTAATTTTTTTATGTGTGAACTGCGGACGTGGTTTTTAAGTCACCAATAATTTCCAGATAAGATAGTGAGAACTGACACGCTTACGATTGAGAACGACGTGTGTAATGCTTAAAAACCGCACGCACACTCATTTTTCGCATTATTATTTCAATTTCTTTGTCAACACGCATTTAAAATAATCTGAATAATATATTATATGAAGCAATATATAAAATTACATGTACATAATTATAGTTTTTGCAAGATTGTTGGAAATTCGTGTGTCACCGTGTATTATTATTTTGTACAATAGCACGCGTCCTTAGTCTGCTGTAATATCCAATCGAGACGCGGACCAATTCTCGTGAAAACAGTCGGGCTTGGATTGTTGTCACATTTGTTTATTCTTGGAATAATACCTGTAAAATATTTATATATTTTATATTATAACAAAATACTCTTTTGAAGAGTGTCTTGTCGGGAAATGAAAAAACTTACCTATGAGGTCATAAATTCCAGAATACGATCGATATTGCAAAGAAGATCCAACGTCATTCTACAAATTTATAATATAATATGTAATATAATGTATATCTAAGTTTTCACGCAATAGATTTTTAAAAATATACTAGTAATGCAGTTAAATAAATACATTTACTCGAAACATATTCTTCGATTCGAAAAAGATTTTAAAGTTGCATCTCGAAAAATTACTCACTTCGCACACCAGCGAGCTTGTGCCTACGACTCCGACGCATCCGTAATCGTCGTTGAAACTCATCGCATTTATTCCCGCCTTTACGCACTCGTTGTAACCAAGAATGGGAAGCCCTAATTTTCGCGGCCGACATGTCCGACTATCGCTATTTTCGGACGTGCTTGCTGTCCAACCTACCAGAGTTCCAACCTGACCGAGATAAGTCGATCCTGAAATTCAGGAAAAAAAATACACACTTGCGTAGTTGCTGTCATTAATATATTTTATTTTTTAAATCTCGTAAATTTCATGTGTTAATAAAATTATTCGGAGAAGGAGCGCAAACCTGGATTGGGCAAGCAGACCGGCGATATTCTCTTCTCGAATTTGGTCGGTCGACTCAAACGAATCAAAGCTAAGTCATGAGTGTGCGAATCTAGATTGAACTCCGGATGCAAAATTATTGACTCTACACTGTTATTTACGGACGAAATGTCCAAATTACATCGATCATATTCTCCTAACGATACTTTTATTTCAGGTGCTGTTGCTCTGTTACAAAAAATTGTTGTTTTAAAACGTATTTTGTTAATACAAGTATTGTTTTACATATTTGAGTATATATATTTTAATAATTATTAATATACAATATATTATTAATATATTGTTTATTAATAATATATTGTATTTAATAATATATAATTTATATTATTAAAATTACTAATATACAATTTGAGTAATTATTTATTATATCACAATGATAATTAAATAAATGCACTGTATATACTAACCCAACAAGCTCGCTAGCCGCTGTTACGACGTAGCGATCATTTATCAATACTCCGCTGATCAACAATTCAGATTTTACATGAATATTTGCCAGCCAAGGAAATTCGTGCGAGTCTGTATATTCACCGCCTAACAGTCGCGCGACTTTGCGATTTGAACGACCGCATACTGCAAATATACAAAAATAAAAAAAATAAAAAAAGTTTTATTAGTTGAGTTTGACCTTCCAGCTTTTGGACTATGGATCGTGATAGTTTGATCAGCTGAAGATGATCTTACAGAATAAAGATCGAAACGTTCCATGCAACTCACTTAATTATTAATCAAACTACCACGATCCATAGTACCACGATCTAAAGGCTGGAAGATCAAACTCAACTATTTTTAAATTTATACGGCCGTTTTTCAAATTTAAAATTTTAATCAAAAATTAATTATCAGAATAGCTTACAGCAAGTTCCGCATGTTCGAAATCTTCCGAAGAGTAAATCCAAAACGCCGCGTTTCTGTCTCGGGTCACTTTGATTATCGATCTAATTAATAAGTATGAGATTTGCAGTAAAGCAACTTTGTGAAGTCAAACACATAAGTTTGCGCAAGCAAATTGCTAAACTAGAAATTGTGAGTAACTTGGAGAAGCTTACGGCAAAATCGTCAACACGCTCGTCGCAACAAGCCGTTCCAAAATTCACGACGAAGAAAACGCCGAGAAGATATTTGACCAAATCCTGCAGCTTCATGACTTTTCTGTCGGTAGTCGAAGCGATACTGGTCCCGTTCAGCCAAACAACTCGTTTGCGTCCGGTTATAGCGGGACTATCGCGTCGCCCGCATCTCGGAATCAAAACTGCTTACGAAGAGTAACAAACATCCCGCATACTTCGCGTTTGCAGGTAAGTTCGCGCCGTTCATGAGTCCCGGTTGTGTTCATCATTTTGCTTTTTATATTTTAATTTGGCGTAAAGCAGGTCAGTAACCGCCCAATCCCGTTACATTCGCTTAAGGCGAATCAGTATGTCATATCGACGAAATTGACTTGATATTTTCGACATTTGTTAGAAGACATCTTAGAAATATTTATTTATTATTTACTTTTTGTAAATGATTTTCTAAATAATATTTTGTTTTTTAATAAAATCAATAAATCGGTTGCACAACAGTATGCGAATTAAAGTTTTTTATGTTACCGATGACACTGCAATATAATTAAAGCAGATTAAATAAATAAATGAGAGCAAATTGAAGATATAATTTTTAAAAAAATCTTTATTACACATTTTCGTACAAAACGTATCGTACATATAAGAACAAAAAGTTTCCATAAAAAAGATACGAGATACTAGTAGCTTAAATCTATTTCAAAATCTCACTACAAGTAATCTTCTTGGCAATAATTGAGTATTTTTGCATCCTGAGAATACAACGAAAAGTCAGAGAAAAAACGTATATACAGTAGCGTGTCAAAATTCTATCATGCCCTTTGTCGTATCACGTCTAATAAACGCGACACGAACAATCATTTGTTCTCACAAAAGCAGCCGTCCTGTGAATTTTTCAAGATCCAATCCATGTACCGAGTGACCCTCGTGTATACGCCCGGATACCCGGGCCGTGCACACCCGTTACCCCAGGACACGATCGCGATGAGCTCGTATTTTTTATCCTGGCGCTCAGCTATCAGTGGCCCGCCGCTGTCACCCTGTGTAAACGGTTCTTATTGCTTATTTACACGCTCTATCCACGTTACACATATGCATCGTGAAAATTGAAACATTACCCTTGCACAAGGCAATAGAGAATTAATTAGGCAATTTTACGAATATATTACGCGGAGAGTATAAGAATCACCTGACACGAATCTTTCTGGCCCTCTAAATATCCCGCGCAGAGCATGTTGTCCGAGATCATTCGGGGACTGTAACTGGTGTTGCGGCAAGCCTGAAGACTCATGACTGGAACCTCGACTTCCTGAAGAATGCAGGACGGTTTGCCGTTCTCTTGCAACGTACCCCAACCTACCGCGATCGCTTGCACTCCTACGTACTCGTTGTCTGAAAAAGAATTTTAATTAAAAAAAAAAAAGTATTTTGTTGTTCGCGAGATGTTTCAATTTAAAAAAAAAAGCATGTCTCTCGAAAAATATGTCATTATCAGCGCGAATAATATACCGTGCCCCATATGTTATTATCAACAAGAAACAATACTTGCAAGCATGTCACGCCGTGTTAATAATAATACATACAAAAGAGATTATCGAGGTGTGCGTTTGACATGCAAATTCAAAGTCCTCGATTCTCCGGAGAAATCTCGCATATTACGCAGTTATGCGCCGTGCGTAGTGCGTTACACTCGGTTTACTACCCGTATACTATAACAATTTATGGCTTACAACTATCGCGTAATCGTCACATTAATAAACAACACGACTGCGACTTAGTTAGTTGCGCGTATCGCGCAACAATATATTGTGCGATATATTGTTACACGCCGCGCAACACGCTGCGCGATATATTCGTACTTGGAAATTAACAATCGGCGGCCACGCTAATTTAAAAACGCGCGGACAGAAAATCACGCGTGATGTATGTCCAAGGCGAAATATTGAATTCGACGCACGAAGATTGCGAAATACGATTGCACGTCGCGGAGCGGAGGCGGTGAAAATTTTATTTCGCGTCACATTTTATGATTCCAGATATATTTATGAAACCATTAAAACTCGGAAGACGATAATTTACCCAATTTAGTCGGCAGGCAAATCGGCCGTATCGCGTCGCTCAGTGGCACTCTCTCGTTGAGGCGAAGTAGCGCGATGTCATTCTCGAAATTCAGGAAACTGAAGTCGCCAGTCATGACGCGCACGACGTATCGGGTTTCCGGGTATTTCTCGACGCATCTGTCGTGCTCTCCGAAAGTAACCTTGATCATGAACCACATAAATCTGAAAATAAGACTAGAAGAACTGATCACATTCGCCTGGCGGGTGAACAAACAAATAAACAAAGCAAATGTGTTTTAATTTATGTTAAATTTCGCTTAGAATTAAACTATACAAAGTTATTAACACAAAAGAGATTAACATAAAGAGACGTCGTTAAATTATCTCTGCAATCTGTATAAAAAACAAACGAAGAAGAGAGTAATTTTAAATCACAGTTTTTGCTGTAAATACATTTAAATAATTATTGGTTTGCAAGTGTTAATTTTTTATTTAATATTATCGCAATTGTCAACAGTGCGTGGAACTACTTAGTGTTCGACTTCAGGATTAACGGCACGAAACGCCTCGTAGCGTGAGAATGCAAATGTGAAGTTCAACCTGTTTGCGCATCCAAGAGATGATTAGCACGATTAGAAACGATTTTGTGCTCTCTCTTATACAGTTATGCCAATTCACAAAAATAGCGTCGTGGTTTTAACAATTGTCATCGGAATACAAAGCCCCCTCCCCGAAGAAAAGACACTGGAGAAACTACATAAAATTTACCAATCGTACCTACCCCTTCACACAATGCGCAGCTGTAATCACGTAGCGATCGTTTATGAGCGCGCCTCCGCAATAAAATTTGTTCAGGTAAGATAATCTCGCTATCCACGGATATTCATTCATACTGGTCGGCTGACCTCCGACTATGCGACTTTCCTCGTTTCGTAATCCGCAACCTAGATTGCATCGGTAATTGCGTTGTGACATTTATATTTTTCTGCAGTATAGTTTTTTTTATCGCTGTATTATTCTAAGAAAGATTAATGTAATGCAACGGACGACTGCGTTTCATTTACTCACTGCAATAGCAAGGTGCGGGTGAGTCATTGGAGTAAGGCGGTTTGTTGCCGAAAAGCCCGAAGAAGTTTTTCACCTTATCGCCTAATGCTCCGCCCTGAAATTAAAAAAAAAAATGCCTGCACATTGATTTATTTTAAGCTTCACGTCGATGTTTTTACACTGACTCCGGGAAAAAAGGATAAGGTGCAAGTTCTTGAAGCAAACGTCGCGATATAGTAACACAATAGAAAACTTGTCCCGCAAATATTACACAAAGAAAAGTAATAAAAAAAAAAAGAAACATGTCAACAATCACGCCGTACCTGACATTTTTCCGTTACGGAGAACAGAATGCACAGCAAACTCAAGTAGCCGAGGAGCTTCATATTCCGCAAACTCTGATCGAACTTGCATCCACAACAATAACGCACTTTCAAACCGAAAATATTCGCGAGGTCTTTGACAGCTGAATGAAGGAGTCGCCGCACCGTCAGGAACGAGTCATGGACATGTCCCTGACTGAGAGCGACTATCGCTGGCGTCCTACGTCGACTGTGGAAGACTGAGGTCGAAGAGGTAATTGCTATTCCGGAAGGGAAGGCGGGTACAGCCAAGACCGGCCGGTATCTGACCAGTTCACGTTCAGGGTCGAATCACAGATGTCTGTTATTGACCCTCATCACGGCCACGGCCGCGGCGATATTAGAAAAGAATCATCGCCAGCGATAACTTGTGAAATCTTGTGTCTCGATAAATTTTGGTATAAAGAAACAAAACTCATATTTCAACACAATTTCTTGCTTAGCAATATAATCCACATTAGTAACACATTAATCCAAATTAGTAACACATTATGTTTAGAATAAAACTCTAGTTTTTGATAAGTTTCATATTAAAAAGAAATTTACGATATGTGTAGCTAAGTATGTAGAACGCGTACTTTTTCTCTCTTGGGCGGAATAATGTTTAAATAATGATTAAATAATGTTTAAACAAATGTTCCCAAATAAAACGTGTTTGCGTGGTATCGCGGCGTGTCAGTGAAAAGCAACGAAACATAAGAAAAGAAGATACGCAGCGAGAGAAGGTTGCATGAAGAGAGAAACGAACTCGTACATGTAGTTTATTATATGCACATACGCATTTAGTGCGTCATCCGGTCCCGTTCGACAAGGCACTTCAATCTCCAAGCGATTCGTATCAACGATTCCTCGCCGACCGGTTCGAAGAACGAAAAAGCAGTCCTATTAAAGCGACGATTAAAGTCTCGATATTTCCACTTTCGACCAAAATTTCCAACCGACATTCTATGTCAGTCGGTTGTTTGTGCTTAAATATTATTTTTAGAATTAACATCGAGAAAACAACAATTGAACGACAAGTAGTTTGCAAAAGACTTATTATTATTAATCATTTACAAAGACTGAAGCGGTTCGAACATAATGTTCGGATCTTGTCAATTATTATCGTAAATGTAAAAACTCTTTACACTTCATTATATTGCACTATTTGAAAATATGTAAATTAAATTACACATTTGCTATTAACGTACAAATTATTGATTACGCTTAAAGAGATACTTCTACACGGAGCCTATTTTTGTGTGCGTCAACTTTAGCCCGGTTCTCTGTGCGACGATAAACCGTTACCAGTTGCTGATTATTCCGGAAACGTTCGACCGCTATTCGTTCAATAGAACGAACGTGTGGCGCAAGCTAATCGCGGATGAGCTCCACATTGTACTGTAGATTGCAGAAAGAGATGCACAATAAATAAATAAAGTTAATTGACAATGTATAGAAAATTATGGCCTCCAAATTAAGGAACTATAAATATTTACAATATTCTACTATTAAAAAATTGAGCTACATATCTATTTAAAGTATCGCTCACGTGTGCGATCGCGTCGAACACGATGTGCGATCACGCACGTAATAACGATTATGTCATTCGTACTCTCCGAAATCTCTGTGTGTATATGAGAAACAGAGATTAAAATTCAAATCTCAGTCAAGTGCAGAAACAGCCTTCCTTCATATTCACTTTGATCCAGTTCAGATATCTGGCAACTCGTGTGTAAACTCCGGGGTAGCCGGGTCTACCGCAACCAACTCCCCACGAAACTATTCCTGAATATAAATTGTACATTATTTTATGTATACAATAAACATGCATCACAGTATAAAATTTCGAAAATGTTAGAAATTAAAAAATAATCAAAAAGCGAATGACGAAAAATATGTACCAGCTATTTCATATCTGTCGCCTTCTTCGACGAGAAGAGGACCGCCACTGTCACCCTGACAGGAATCATGACTATTTCGGCCGGCGCAGATCATATTCTCGCTAATTCGATTCGCTCGGTACTTCATCTTTCGGCACTGCGCCAAACTGTATATCGGCACTTGCACCTCGCGCACCTCTCCGGCCAGCGTACTTCCCTCCCCCATTCGACCCCATCCCACGACCGTTCCCTCTTTTCCAGCCGGATCGGTTCCTGCAACAACGCGCATTGAGAATGCGATGCTTACTTATAGTTTGACGATATTATTATTGAGATAGTTCACGTTACAAAAGATATTATCGATCGTCTTGCAATACCTGGTTGAGGCAGACAGACCGGACGAACTTTCTTGGAGAATTTCACGGACTTGCGTAGCTTCAGCAGAGCCACGTCGTGATTGAAGGAGTTCATATCAAAATTCCTATGACGTATCACAACACTCACCGCTCTCATGATGGAAGCTCCATCGGTGTTGACGTATTGATCGTGATCGCCGAGAATTACGCGCATCTTGGATCGCTTCAGTCTGCAAACGTTATATACAATCTCATTTTATGAAGCCCGTATCAGACTTACCTTATTAGAATTGAGATTGGATTAAAAGTTAACCGATCAGAAGAAAGAAAATCAATTTTAAGCTTGCGGTGTGAATTTTCTGCTTAGTGAACTGTTTCGATTGGATTACAAAATCCAATCTCAATTCCAATCCGAAATGTGATACGGATCTAATGCAATTTGTAGATTTGGGTTTTACTTTCGTTTTGTTATAAATAATGTATATATACCTCCGCACACAATGAGCCGCGGTAATTACGTAATCATTGCTGAGTAGACTAGCACCGCAGTGGAATTGACCGTTGTACACGAGTCTCGCGACCCAGGGATACCTATGCGGTATCGTCGGTTGTCCTCCGACGATTCGGTTCTTCGGTTGATTGGACAAACCGCACTCTGAAAAGAATTACTTCGAGATGAAGTGAGATTGTGACGTAAGTTTGCACACTCGAAGAGAAATCATCGAAAGCAAATGACAGTGGGGTCTAGTAAAAAAAAAAAAGATGATGTAAAAAAGTTGTTAACAGCTCCTCCAAATATTTAATTTGTGTCTCGTGCAATTTATTTGCAACTTTTGTGTCGCATACTGTGATGATCAACTCGCGACAAGATAATAATAATTTGCGAGTGTATGCAAATGAAGTGACACACAATACAATAAATTGTCTTACCGCATGTGCAGTTTTTCAACGTCTCCTCGTCGCTTTCGATATCGCTGATGATATCGAGACCGAAGAGTTCGTCGAATAAAAATCTTCCGTCGCGAGGCCGACTCGAAGCGATCGACGAATTGTTCTGAAAGAAAAGCGCAACGCTTGTTAGCGTTGATGCGTCCGCACGCGTTCATTTTTTTTTCCCCGCGCAGCGCATATAACATAAACGATGAGAGAAAGCAACCATGATCTGAATAATGGGTCAAGGTCCGAGTCGTAAAATTACCGTGTCCAACGACGTGAACTAAATATCTCGTGTGCAAGCGCACGTGTCGCGCGCACACTTTTTACTCACACGTTTTATGTACCAGTGCATTACGATCGTTCAGCATTTGAAACGAAATACATACCTTCGCTTATTACAGGAGAAATCATTAATCACTAGTTGTAAGCTGCATTTATTAATTAGTGATTGATCGCTAATTAACAAATGTGACCGATCACTTTGTTTATGGATTGTGTAGATTCATACGTAATGATGAATATTCACTGAGCACAAAAGAAAAGATATATATAATGCTCTGTAAATTCTAATATAAATATTATTATCTGTGAGAAAAGTATTTCGTTAAAAGTTTCTCTCTTCACGTCGCATATTTGTTACATGTAACACACGTCGAACATCTCTCAACTGAATCAGCTTGACTTAGAATGGAACTTACAGGAGGCGCTGTTACAACTTCCTGACGAAATCCACGAGTGTCAGCTGACGTTAGAACGTAAAGGATCAGAATTAGGAGAATAACAAGTGAAGACTGCCGACGAAACCGCGCGGGCAAATGCATTTTTTCACTCGCCATTCACGCCGCACTAAAACAAATAATAATAATCACGAACGTGTTGTTTTTCTGTCACACCGAAGGGACGCCGCACACCACGTGTTTCGTCGAATACCGCCACAAACGTGCATTATATCGCGCTCGCACGAACGCTTCGACGAAAACGTTTTCGTTCTCTCCCGGTAGTATTTTCCTTTTCGGTCTTCTCCTCCGATTTGACGGAGATGCTACAGAGAACTATTCGTCCCAAAGATCACCGTCACGCTCGCGCACGCTTTCACTTCGGTTCCACAAAGAAGCCCGTGTCGATCGACCGGCGCAGCTAGCCGGTCTTCATCGTTGTGAAGAAAGTTCTTTCACTGTCGCGAGTTGCTCGTCGTGTCGGCTTCGGTATCATTCAGAATACGCGCGTCGTAAGAATCCGACGAATTCCGTCAGTTTGGAATCGCGAAGATGTGGCTCCTCGCGCGATGGAATGCAAAGCACGCGTGTCAAGTGAAAAAACTTTCACCGTACGCAACCTCGTGCTTTTCTCTTTCTATTTCTCTCTTCTTTGCGTGATTTTTTTGTTTACAAAGTAATTTGACTTTTGTTTACAAAGATATTTAGATCTTAATACAAAAATGTTATTAAAGCGAAAAGGGACAGAACTTCGCGAATAAATAGCATCCAAATGTAAAGTAACCTCATTAAATGTTAAAGTAATTATTATCGAAATGTTTTTTTCGGTCATCTATTTGTAATCGTCTTTTGAGGTGACTTCGTACAACATTAAACATGTGTGGAAATATAGTGATTATATAATAGACGTAGATATACACGTTGTAAAATAAAATATTTGAAATTAATTGTGTGTGTGTGTGTGTATGTGATACAAGACTGAAGTGGAAAGGAAAAAAAGAGTTAGTCTTCATCAACACTTTATAATAAGTATTATCCATGTTCACTAGTGGCCTTTGATTTGCAATTAAGAACGTCGAAAACACGTGTGTGAAATCCTATATGCAATCTGACTAGTTAATTTAATTTAACGAACAATCAATTTAGAGAATAAATTAGTATTCCGCATGTTACGTGTGAGAGTACACTCACTCTCTTCTTTCTTTCTATTAAGAAACTCCAGTGGAAACAAAGCGTGGTCACAGAACCGAATATGTAAATTAAATGTGCAGAATCACTTTACACAGAAACAGAAAAATTCATCACCGTTGTTTTTCGCGAATCAATTATTATTTCAGAAAAAGCTACGAGCTGAATTACCGGCACTCTTTCTTTAGAAAACCGATAGTGGAACTGGCAAAAACCTCGCTTTGGTACATTGTGTACATTGCGCTACTTTTACTCTTGCAATTTGTCTGCCTCTCATTCGCAAAATTTAAGACACGCTTTCCTAACGTAAGTTTATAATATTGTCAGCACTTTCGACAGCACACACACAATATTACAACTAAGAAAAAGAAAGAAGGAGAGAGAGAGAGAGAGAGAGAGAGAGAGAGAGAGAGAGAGAGAGAGAGAGAAGAGGGCAAAGATATATTTTCTATTAAAAGAAAAGATAATATTGAATCTTTAGTAATGTTAGTGTGCTATATCTGTTACATGTGAAGTAACTCGAAAAAGTATGAAAAGTTTAGAAAATTCTTATTCTTCTTATTCAAAATGTTATTTAATGTACTTTTCAATTTGGAAAGAATATCTTGAAACCGGTAACGATTCGAGGATTTTCACTAACCCACATTTCTCCGTTAAAAGCAAAACGTCTTGGAGATTGCTCTGACCCAATTTTACACGTGAACGTATAAATATTACATATATTTCTTTCTATCCTACTCATTCGACAAATCGGACAACTTAATGGTAAATAAAATTTTAAAGACTCATTGTAGATTTATTAATTCTTAAAACATCATTAAGATTTATCTTTGGCGTTTATTATACAGAGATTGTCGTCATTTCTTTGTTTTTTTTTCTTTTTTATGTAGTCATACAATAAAACGTACGAACAATTTTAACACGCTAAAAAACATTTTCTATATTATAGTACATATTACTATATTATTAATATTGTTAAGTAATTTATGCGTATGTGTAGTTTGTTAGTATTAAAATAATATCCATTAGAATATTAGAGTATTAAAATAATCGTATATATTTTCACATTACGCGAAAATGGCCATTCTAATTCAATATATATATACGTTATTCTACCATAATTTCGCCGCATTTTTCCACAAATGCTAATGCTGAGTTTCCCACAATAAAATTCTTTCGATACGAATTTGATACTTTAGGGTCAATACTTTTTTTCATAACTTCCTCTGTAAGTTGTTCCTTAAATTTCACTTGTAGATGATGCGGCAAGTTCTTTATCAATGGTTTTATACTATAGTCGATCAAATGAGCTATCAGGAAATAATTAATTATGAATAGATGCGTGTGCAAAAAAATTATATACTTACAGATATATAATTTCTAACATTATCACATATTGCAAGCAGTTTATATACATATATATATATATTTTTTCGAAGATGTATACGTACGTAAACGGTTTTCCCACCATTTAGTTGAGCAATATTGCGTATCATGACGATACGTATGAATACGAAATCCAATACTCTGAAGTAAATCTTTTGTTTCTGTCTTTAATACAAGTGTTGTGTCAAATCGAAAAAGGTTTCCGATTTTCTGCATGAAAGTAAAACGATAATTAATTATTTACACAACAATAGCAATTTTCGGTCGATTACAAGATAAGCGTCAAATTACTGATATTTACCAGTTCATATGGTGCCCAGAACTGATTAGTCGTCAAAGTCTCGACGGTTTCAGCAAAATCACTCTCTATTTTAAACCACAAAAGTGCAGTTCCACCAGGTCGGAGCATGTGATAGATATTTTTTAACGCTTGTCTGTTTTAAATAGAGAGTGTAATGATAATATGTGTGTGAAAACTTCAAAATATCTAACCATATGCACGCGTATAAATAAATAACTATAATTACGCATAAATACTATATACATATATGCATGTATAAGAAATATTCGTCTAAATAAAAAAAACATGAAAATATCAATTCAATTATTCATCTACAACAGAGTCTCTTTTTTGACAACTGCTCTCGACTTAAATTATATTTTTAAATAAATGGTAATTATTTGAACGCGTCAAATTAATTTCTCGTGCTGAGAAGACAATTCTCTATTCATCTCACCACGTCTATATTTATCGTACACTCATCACATTTCTTTTCTGGTAAGAATATTACTGACAATCACTGTTCAGGATAATACGCGTTTGTATAGTACAGTGTCGCGTATAAGCACCTTGTACCAAAGAGTGCCGAAAATGCAGGCGATTTACTAGAGTTGCTCAAACTCGAAAAGTTAAATCAAGAAGACTCTATTCTGTATCGATTTGTAAATATACACTTTGTATGTTTATAATTAAAAAGCTTTCTTACCTAAAGTCGCTGCACCAGTGTAAAGCGTGAAACGAAAAAATGTGATCAAATGCATTAATATATTTTTCAGGTAAATCTTTTGTTTGTATGTCCATCACTTCAAATGTCACTCTTTTATTTTTACAGTAGTTTTTGTTCGCAAATTCTATCATGTCTTTGCTAATATCTGTACCTGCATGATGTACAATCACAATGATGTTTATCATTGAACAGTACTTAACGATTTTGTAGTACGTAAAATGTTTGTTAAGATGCTTACCTATCAATGTCGCCTTCGGATGTAGAGCTGGTAACAGCAATTCGAGTGTTGAGTTACCGGGACCGCAACCAACGTCCATACATTTTCCAGACTTAACTTTTAACTCGTTTTTAAACTCACTTATCAAAATCTTTATACTGTTTTTTTGTGAAACGCTCCGATCAAGATACTCTTGCGGATCCATTTTAATGTGATTGCTTATTTTAATACAATTATATACTTTAATATAATTGTTGTAGCAAATGAATAGTTTTTATCCTTAACTTACTCGTGAAACTTGCTGTTTCAACTTTTTTATACTGAAAGATATAAAGCTGCACGTATATATACTTATAGAATTACGAGAAACATAGTGATTTGTTACGAGACATGATAAATATAAATTATATTAAAACTCTTGTCTATAATAAATACGTAACACGATGTATAATAAATACAGTATGATGGATTATTTGCCGACCGAATAAATTTCGATTATTAATTTCAACACTAGAGAAGATTCCATGTAATATAAAAACGTAATGTAAATTAAGAGGAGTAGCTTTTTCTTCGAAACAAAATTTATTTTTTGTACTATTTTTCTGTAAGATATCTAAAAAATGTTCCTGAAGCGAGTTTTCAAAAATAGAAAAAAAACTAGGATAGTTACAGCTTCTTGTGTGTAACCGGGTTTGAAACGAAACGAACTACACCGGACGCACAGGTATGCGAGCAGTGGTCGTCATTTTACTCTTGTGAATATCGACCCTACACAAACAAACTACCCTATTCAACCAGAACCCTCACATATATATACATATATGTACACAACCGGAATACGTTATATGTATTTGTAAAAAACCGTTTGGGTAAAGACCTAGTTTTAGGTCGAAAAATGATCGAAATAGCGAATGTACCTACCTGCGTATATAATGAAGTATATATATGTCTGTGTTATATAAAATTCTTAAAGATCATCTTGGTTTCGATCCAAAAAAGAAGACTTTCCACTTAAAAAAATATTAATTGTAGAGAGAAAATGATATAAAATGTATAGTTTTAAACTGAAAAAAATTAACAAATAATAAAATACATGTTAACATAAGAAACATAAAGAGATGAATATATGTAACAAACTAATATTTCAAAATAGTTTTAGCATATATTCTATTATCATAGATAGAATCGCATATAATAATATATACATCCAATTACCACACCCAATAATCACATTAGTTTGCAACTTTAAGGATTTGGTTACATTGTAATACTTGAAAAAATATGAAGTACAGTTTCGATTTCTTATATATCTATAATTGTGATGTTTAACATGGTAAATATACTAGAAAACGCAAAAATACTAACGGAAAAATATGTACGAACTTTGCTCGAAGTAGAATTGCAACATAAATAAAAATAGATTTGTGGTTTTAAGACGTTTCGGCTGTGGTTGTGTGAAGCTGTCGTCAGAGAACTACATATATTCTTCTAGTTTTATCATCCACTCAAATGAGATATAATTGTTTATCTATTTAGAATAACGTAACTGATAATCACACATGTATATATACATATATATAAGTATTACAGACTTGCGACATGTCATAGGTATGTTCTTTCACGTGCTCCTTACGAACTGACAATACTATCACAAGGTCGAACGAATTACATTTCCATTGGTTTTGATGCGCACATCAAACACTCACTTGTACACTCACTTGTAATTAGGCGGGACTTTTTGATTTCTTGTTTCGGAAATATTAGTATTTATGATGTATTAATAGAAATTATTATATAAGTCTTCTATGATGTTTTGTATGATGTCTTTTATGATTTATTGATATACAATTTTACATGTAATATTTTTAAAATTATATTGTAGTAAAAGTAAAATGTAGTAAAAAATTACATTAAAATTAAGAGAACTATATTTACACACATGCTGCTTCTGGGGTAATTATGTGTTTTGCATGGATAAAATGTGTAAATATTTGTCGTTGTTGCTTATTATCAGATATTTCTATTATTTCCTTGTTTGACTTGTTGTTATGCAATAAAAAATTTGTACACACGTTTAAACATTTTGTGCATTACAATAGTAAATACTATAATAATATACTACGTATATTTGTACATGTGTCTCGTATCTTATTTTACTATAGTATTAATAAAAGAATGTACCTATATGGGTACGGCCATTTGATAATAATAGCCGCACCGTTTCATTTAGAAGAAAGAAGACAGAGAAGACAATACGTATATATTTTGTGTCATTACACAAAAATGGTTGATCTTATGTAATGTGTATACGTCACTGTATTTTTACATGTTTTTATGTTTTTTCCGCAAATATTAATATTGTTGTGTCTCCTTTGCACACATTCTTTCGATATAGGTCTCTTATATTTTTGTTTAAGAAAGGATCTATACCTCTCTGTATAATTTTATTTCTAAATATTTCCTTGAATTCTTCTTGTTTTTTAGACGGCATATTACTTATCATTGGTGTTATTATGTTTGTAATAAAGAAATCTATCAAAAAATATTAATTTAAATTTGACTAATAGCTGCATGTAAAGAAATTATAAAAATAATAATCATATTGTATAGAAGTTAATATGTCGTGTAATATAGATATATTTATACGTACTTAAATATTCATTAAAATCGTTAGTTGTGACATATTCCATCTTGGGAGAGTAATGACGAATACGAAATCCGATACTCTCAAGTAAGTTTCTTGTGTCTCTCTTAAGTGAAAATTCCGTGTTGTATGGTATAAGTTTTGTTTTATCCTATATGAAAAGAAAATATTACTGAACAATTTTTTTTCTGACGATTAGCACAGCATAGCAATATATAATAATATTTACCATTGTAATGTCGTTTTTAAAGCGTTCATCATTTATTAAAGTATTAACAATTTCAGGAATATCACTCTCTGTTTTAAACCACAAAACTGCCATTCCACCCTGTCGGAGTTTGTGATAAATATTCGAAAATACTTGTCTTAAATAAAGATAATTGTTGTAAATAAAAATAATAATAAGAGTATGAGAAAATAAAAAAAATAGTTAACTAAGAATATAAATAAGTCTTATGAGCCGATCGCAGGATGTTGTGCGGAAAATATGCGATATATGAGTTTTTTTCGCAATATTTTAATTATTAGTTAGGGGGGGTATTCGGGGACTATCATATATGAGATGCAATCCAAGCATCCTATATGAATTTTAGAATTAAAATTTTAATTCAAAAAATCACGT
>QVNV01001844.1:0-14897 GCA_014825455.1 Pseudomyrmex pallidus | reverse complement strand
TAAGAGGATGCTAGACCGTCCTGTTTTATCATCCTAATATGAATTGTAGTTTTTAGATTTTTGTCGTACTTACTGCACAAATTAGAAAATGGTTCTCTCTAAATTAAAAGAAAATAGTCTAAAGACTCACTGCAAGTAATAAATGTTTCTAAAACGAACGAATTTTAGGTTTGAAGTTTAGATTAGGTTAGCTTAGTCAATTTTCTACAAATTTTTTTGTTTTCGAAATATGTATTTCTTGCAGTGAGTCTTTAGACTATTTTCTTTGGGGAAGTTTTCTAATTTGTGCAATAAGTACAACAAAAATCCGAAGACTGTATTCATAGTAAACTGATAAAACAGGACGGTCCAGCATTCTCTTGTCTAAAATCTATTAAACGAACATTTCAAGGCTACGTATTCCTAAAAAATACAGTGATCTGATATGTCAACGAAAACAGGCTGTAACGTGAATCGACGTTTAGAGGTGCTCCTCATTTATTGTTTTTTTTTCTCTTCTTTGAGACAAGAAACGATGCCAGCAGTCAATGCTATAAAATAAACGTGCCAATCACTTGAGGTAAAGATACTTTCATAATTTCCTCACGATAGATTTTTGCGTCATAAACATGAAAGACATATTACCGTTATTGAATATTGCCCCCGGATAGCCGTTTCCGGTTTTTCTTCTTGCGGTGTCTTGTCTCCGTCAACTACATGACAGTTGCGCACTTTGCACGTTGTGAAGTTACATGTGTGTTAAAGAACAATTAAATTAATTAAGTTAGACATTTTTTGGTAAATTAAATAAAAATTAAATACATACATAGTTTTTTACAAGTTCCAAAAAACATACATTACATTTTATTGTTGGATCAAATTCTTTTCAAATAATTTTTTGTATGATGATCCTTCAGAGTTTTGTCCTAAGTTTTGTCTTTTAGAATTTTTTTATTTTATTACGTCCTTCCTTTTTATCCTTCCGTTTTGTCTTTTGCGAGCCAAAAATTGACAAACGGACGCAAAAACCGCACACAGTCGTGTGCCGAGGAACTTCGTACATTTGTCCTCGTATTCTATTACGCGGCCTGAGGCGAGAACCAGTTTGCATCTGACCTACTGCGCCGACACGAGATGGAAAGTGGTAATTGCGATCCGCTCTCCGCGGCGAAATTGCAACTTATCGCGATTAACTCGTATCGTCGTCGGTGCGCAGCTCCGTTTGCGGATTAGTTGTAATTAGAAAAGCCAAGCGAAGCGTACCGGGGATTCGTTCGCACAAACGATTCCCGGGAATCGGCTTACTGGTTATATTGGCGAAAATTTACCGCCGATATGCCGTGATAATGATATAGGACACGCTCTCCTCCTGCGACGCGAGAGAAAAGTAAGTTCTTGAAATTTACGAGGCTGTTTCAAGCCATTCCGAGGAGATCTAAATTGCAATCTCCGGGGAGTCGCTCGAGAGAAAACTATTGACGGAAATTTAATTGCGAAAATTATTTTTTTTTCTACACAATTTTTTCACACGAATTGCCTTTCCTTGAATCGCGTCGATCGATGTCGGAGAAATATCTGGTAGCAATTTTCGCGAGATATATCGGCGGCGGCGTTGATGAATGCACCGCGATAAAATTCGCGAGTTTCGGAGACATGAGGAGGAAGCGAGTGGTAAGTGCGCGCGCGCGAGATACCGCACCGAGTCGGCGCGTATCATAAACGCCGATGCATGAATCACACATAGAATTTTACGGTGACTATAAATAAATTCGCGGTCGGTGCTGGAAGATCGCGGTCGACCGAGTAACATATCTCGAAATCGACGGTAGAATGAGAAACGGAGACGCGTGTGCGACGCCGATATTCTCCGCTCGTGATAAATGAAAGCGTTAGTGAACGCGGCAGGTATTTATGTCGTTACGAGCTTGTCGATCCTAAAGAACTCGATCTCGCTGCATAAGGGAAATGCGTTTTTTTGTTTTGTTTTGTTTTGTTTTGTTTTTGTTTTTGTTTTATTTAATGCAAATATCCTGTTAAAAACGAGAGAATTTGTTGCTCTCATTCATTAAGATCGATATAAATTATTTCTCCCCCGCATTCCGCGCATAATTCCAAAGCAAAAGTTGGTTTAGAAGCGGTTTTCAATGCGGAAGGATCGGAAATTAGCGCGCGCCCGGTATAGTAGCAAAAATTTGCGTCGGATGATAAATCGACGATGTGCAAGTCGCGACGTGCGACTAGCATTGCATCGCGCGCGTGGAGCTTCGCGCGCGCAAGTCAGGCGTATACCAGCAGCTGTATGCATAAAATGTAGTAAATGCTTTTAGCCGTCGCTCTCCGCCGAGCCGAGGCGAGCGTTTCGAAGCATGCGGATGCGCGTTAGAGATTTTTTTTTTTTTTTATTTAATCCCTCGCGCGCTATACCGTAGGGGTGCCGCCGCAGTTTGCGATAAAACCCAACTATTCCGCGACAACTCTCTCGAGCTAGGCTATTCCCGACAAAATCGCCGTCGCTACCATATTTTTTTTTTTCTGTTTTTTTATACAAGATTTTGCACAAACGTCTAGAAATTCTTGATGTGTGTTTTAAATGACTGTGCATCTTTTAAAAAATAAAATCTGTTAAAAACAAAATTTCAATTTAATTTAGATTAAAAAAAGAAAGAATTAAATAAAAAACTACCCGAACTTTCTCGAATGAAATACGAACCTCATGCAAAAATCTTGCGGAGTTGGGACACGTGCCAGGTCGCGGCTACAAATATCGGACTGGCTACCCACGTTATTGGAGACGCAGAAAATCAAGGAATGCCTTGCATTATCGCGCAACTTACGGTCTCCGACCGAGTGCGAGAAATGTACGCTCGAGTCGAGGTATACAGAGTGCTCCAAAAAAAGACAAACGCCGGTAGCGAGTTCTGGCGCGTCGCTTAATTCGATTTTTTTTTTTTTTTTTTAATTGTCTTTATTGTTTGCAAAATGTATTAAAAATTTAGATACGATTTGTAATTAACATATTGCATGATGAATTTCTATAGTTGCTATGCGAGCTAGTTATGAAAACGCCTGTATACGCGTACATGTATTTTAAAACAGCGTAGCTACAAAAGTTCTAAATCGGAGAGTTCGCGGTTGTGTGCTTTGAAATTGAAGGTGGTGCGGTATCAAAATGATTACCTTTGGTGCGCACTATAGGTGGTAAATTGTTACTTCGCAACGATAAAAGGAATTTTTATTTCTGCTCGTCGAACGTGCGAATATATTCGAGAAATCAGATTAAAGTATTAATAAAGAATGATGTAAATTCACATGAATTAAATCAGTCTGTTTCATTCATCGTTCGTTCGGCATGAAAATCATTCGAAAAAAAAAATCTTTGCGTAAATTGAAGAATAAATATATGAGTTATCGGCGGTCGCGATCTCGAGGGTGCGATACGAGATGGCGAAATTTCGAAACGCGCCTTTGCAAGCGTTAGGTGTTTTTTTTCTTTTACATAAGAATCGCACGAGAGGCAGCGCAGTACCGAAAAAATAAGCCGCAAAGTTTTCGTAACCGGTGGAATAAATCAAAGGAGTAAAATAACTTACGGCTGGAGCGCGCGACAATGCGATAATAAACAACGGATAATTTAACTCTGCGTGTTCGTGTCCGGGGTCGGCGAATAAACGTGCGCGCGAAAACGACGCCGGTGCGCGAATTTCTCCGAGGACTCCGTCGCCGCGCGCTGCCGCAGCCGCCGCCGGTCGTCTCTTCCGACAGATCGTTTTATTGCGAAAGAGACGGTGACGCCACGAGTGTGAAGCGGCATATCCTACCGAGCGGAACAAACCGCTATTTTGTATCCCACTGACATTTCTGAGTGGTTCTGACGCGAGAGAGGTACGCCAAAAATGTAAATCCTTCTGCATTGCCGCGCCGGTGTGAAACTTTACGTACGGAGTGTCGTAACACTCGCGAACTCTCCGAGTACAGAACAAGAATGAACAAAAGTGACAGGGCGAACGAGTTTCATTTATATTGTAGTCTTACATCTCTTTGAATTACACACAAAGAGAAACTATTCCGACATATATTTTAAACATTGACATAAAATGTGTTTTTTTTTTCTTTTTTTTTTTTTTTAAACACTATTTATAAAAAAAATATTACAGAACTATTACAGTTATTAAACTACAAAATACAAATATGATCTTACGAGCCTATCGCAGGGTGTTGTGAGGAAATTAAGCATGTATATATATGTGCACATATATATACATATATATATATCTGTTCACATGTCAATTTAACACGTGAGTTTTTTGAATTTAAATTTCAATTCTTAAATTCATACAGGATGCTAGATTTGCATCTCACATATGAAAGACCCCGAATACTTTAACTAATTTTATTATAGTTATTGTTATAAAACTTTTATGATATTTTTTATTAACAGTAATTACACGCAAAACATTACTTCTCCCTCTTTGCTACAGACATAAATAATTTTCTACGAACAAAAATCGCGCACGAAGGGTCGAAGCGTGTCAAAACGTCGAGTCGATTTACGGCGCGGCGTACTCGCACAATGCGATAGTAAACAACGAATTTAACTTCTCACCCGCACAAAAGCCGAACGAATGCCGTGCCGCATTCGAAAAAATGACGCCTTACGCGCCACAAATTTTTCTGATAAGCACCATCCGTATCTCGTCTTACTCCTTTTCGTTCTCCTCGCTCTCTCTCTCTCTCTCTCTCTCTCTCTCTCTCTCTCTCTTTCTTTTCTCGTTCCTCTCGTTCCTTTGCGGAACGTGTTCTACGCGCCTGCACGCTCATATACGCATATAACGTATCCTACACTCCGGACTGTCGCGCAAGAGTTGCTCGACCAGCGTATTCTTTTTCTTCTCCCTGTGTGCGCACCGTCTCTCTTTCTCAGCCGCCTCTCAAGTCGGTCCCCATTTCCAGCGCGGTCCAGCCCCGCGCTTGGGCCCCGTAGCACGTACATACATACGCGCGCGCGCGCGTGTCATATCTCGCATATAAGTCGAGTCGGTACGATTCGCTGCTTCTTGATTTCGAATTTCCATCGCAATTTGAATTTTCTCGCTTATTTCGCTTCACTGGCACATTCTTGTTGCATTTGTATAATTATATGCGTATATATATATATATTGAGTATGTATGTATTTGTTAAAAATGAAATTTAGCGATACAATTTTCCGTCGTATGTCCCGTAGATTAGCAAAGTCTATGAAATCAAAACCGGCCCTGAGTAAGTATATATTTTCAGCGCGGTCCTCGAGCAGCAGCTCCTTTCTTCGTCAGAAACACGAAGCGAGTGTCATATCCCACATAACTGAGGCGCACACGGCCCCCCCACGGGAGAGACACACGTATTGCCATAAGCTACGCGCTGCTCGCTACGTGTAATTGACTCGCGACTTTCTCCCTCGGAAGCACGATATAGAGCTGCCCACCCGGCGAAGGGATTGTGAGTCCCCGCGACCACCGCGTCATGCTGCGGGAATTTATCGCTCTTGCTCAATTTTCTTCATCGTAAAAAACGTGCTTGCTGCTGCTTCCATGTTTTTTTTACATTTAACGAAAAAAAAACAAACAAACAAACAAAACAATCACAAACACATTTTTACTTGATATGTTATTAATTGTATAATATCTTATTACTTAGTAATGGATGAAGGGAAAGCTTTGGCACGAAAAGTCGTGAATTCCAGGTTCGACCCCTGACCGAGATGTTTTTTTCGCAATGTTCTTAAATTAGATAGGGGAGGAAAATGGACAATTCTCATATATATATATATATATATATAATTTACTTATGCTAGTGCTCAGTTTTTTTTTCGATCGTGCAAGAAAATTTGCGTGTTAATAATTCTAAATTACGCTACGAAGATGAAAGATAATTTCTTTTGCAACGTGTGAGAGATAAATGTAGTTTCTCCCAGAAAAATGTTAATAAAATAACGTTAATGAAAGAAAATACTTCAATTTTGTTCGCCGCGCGGTGTTCGTCCGTCTCGCCAGATCATCGTCGACGTTTACGTAAAAGGACCCAATAACTCAAGCTCTCGTAAGAACGTGACGTGCTTTCTTCTTACTCTCCACCTCCTGCACGATCCACTCAGACCGTCGTCAATTACGGCTAAACTCGTTACAATCTCATTATATTCGCGCGTATCTCCTTATCTTCGCGGAAGTTCACCCCCGAACGGAGGGTAATGCCGGCGCGAGATTTTATATACGCGCGTGTGCGCGCGCGTACGCATCAGGTACAAAGTCGTGCGTGTGCACACAAACACACAAACACACACACACAGAGAGAGAGAGAGAGAGAGAGGGAGGGAGAGAGAGAGAGAGAGATCTATATGTACATATCGACGAGAATGTTTCCGTTAAAAAATGAGCCCGTGCCGGTGCCACACGGCCATAACACGGCACGTAAAGTCGGTGGCGTAACCGGTAGCATCGGCGGTCTTCTTTCAATTAATAACGTGATCATAGGTTGTTAGAGGTTCCTTCGCCAGACAATCCCCACCTTTCCCTTCCCCTCCACCTCTTCTTTCTGCAGCATCTCTCGTGCTCTTTCTCTCGTTCGCCCGTCCTTCTGGGATCACCTCCAGTTCTTCTTTATCTTCTTCCCGTCTTGTTCTCTCCTTATTCTACTTCCACGCGCGTCACTCCACTTACCTTCTCTCCTCGTTTTTTTCACCGTTCTCATCGCCGTCCTCATCGCCGTTCCTCCGTCTCCCTTCTTTCCTTTCGTGTGTGCGAGCTTGCCCCGATCGCTCTTCTGCTTATACATAAATGCATACGGTGATCCAAAATCATTGGATTCGTCCTTCACCGCAAATTGCCATCGGTTTGGTGAATTTCTTCAAAATGAAAAATCTCATGTATTTATCTATTTTAATATATTTTTCTCCCAAATACTTGAAGAAACTTTTTTTTCAATAAATTATGTTTTGGAAGAAGATAAACATGTAATAATTCTTTAATTATAATACTTTTAATGTCGTCGTTGTTTTGCGCTTATGTTATAATTGGAGTTTAAATTACAAGTTATTAAATATATATTACGTTAATAATTCTTATATATTTTTACTGAGACAAAATTGGTTGCAAGTTTGAATGTAAAAAAAAAGAAGGCTGTAATTAAAACAACATCCGGTGGTTCCGAGACACCCCATATATAAACGCGCGCGCGGACACACGTACGCGCGTCTCTTCTTTTGCTCTTCCACGTAGTCGCACCTACGATCTTCTTATTCGCGAGACGCGTCGCGAATAAGAAGATCTCGCCGAACGCATAATTTAGCGCGAGTGAGCGCGGCCACGCGGGATGTCATTTTAATTGTCCGATGATCGGCGGCAGGTATCGATCCTCGTGTTCTTCGATCTCTCGCGCCGTCAATCTGCCGGAAATTAGTTTTCTTCCAATACAGCAAACGCGCCGATTTCGATTAATCGTATGCGGAACGTAACGAAATATCATACGCGATCCAATGTTAGAAAAATAAAAAATTGAAAGGTGTTTTCAGATATTTTTTTGTGTCCCCGCATATTTCAATGTCGCAAAAACCTACAAATAACAAAAATAATTTGTTTAAATAAAATACATGTATAAAAATATATAAAAAATATAAATTAGTTTATTTTTTAATTTCATTAAATCCTGACGAAAAATCCATCTCAAGTATGTTGTTGTACTTTGTAGTGAGAAAAAGAAAGAAAGAGAAAGAGTTTTGAAAAATCCGCCGCCACTGCTCGTTACTCCTCGTTTGACCGGTATTGTAATACAATTTGAACGAATCCTCCCGCGGAGGCGAGGCGCGAAGTAAAAATAAGTTGGCAGTCGTATTTCAAAACGGATGATCCATCACCGACCATCTGACGGATCTTGCACAAAGAAGCAGCATCCACCTAAACCTGGCGTCATGCGCCGCGTCGATGAAAAGAAGAGAGAAAATGCCGCTATACATTATTAGAATTTAGCAAAGAGAATGCAGCGTGATATCTTAAGAGAAAGACATCTAACATATTGTTATATTAGTTTGCAAAGAATAACAAAATAGTCGTAAAAGTCGAAAATTTTTCGCTTTCAAGGAAAACCATGAATATCTATTTCTTTATCACAAATGAAGAATATTTCAGGTAGATATTTCCACTTCGTCGTTTTGTGTCTGAGTAATTGTGCATTGCAAAATATTCTATCAACATCATTTTTAGGATAATAAATACCCTGTAATTTTAATTCACAAAAATCCAAACACGCTGCTATGCGCATCTGATTGATTGATCCCATGATGAAGTAAATGTTACGGCATTTATGTCGGTTAGTGTACTGTGGAATCGAACAACAAGAACAGCGCGAGCTCTCCCGCGAGACTCTTCGTATATAGGATAGGTATATAGAAAGCGATATGCCGATCGGAGGTTAACTTCGCAGAGAAGAGCTACCGATCTCCCCGCGCCGAGGCTGTTTTCCCGTGACATATTCCACGTGTAACGGACACTTAAGCCGCGCGTTGCGGTCTGCCGCGACATCTCGTCCGTTCAATAGGGCCTCGTATATCTCGAGACCGCATCGATCGCGAAAGTCGTCGCACTACCGCGGGAGTGCGAGAAGGAAGAGTCTGCGGGAACGGAGCCTTGGGAGCGGCGAGAAAAACAAAGCGTGGCCCTGTAGGCGAGAGACCGCAGAGAAAACTTAGAGGGCTTCCTCATCGGAATGGCTGGCCTTCTTTCACTCTTCTCTCCCTATGTCCCCGACTTTCGCCGACTTGTCTTTTTTTTTTAATTACATCCTCGGGACACGATAGAAAAAAACGCCAAGGCGATATTCCATTATGCGCGAAAGTGCATCGTCCCTCAAACGAGACTCTTTGGCATCCCTCAGACCTCTCTCTGCCTTAGGTGGAAATGTTTCCACCTAAACCGCTACTAGTCTCGGCAAGTTTATATCTGTAACCTTAATGAGGTTTCCGTCCAGTTTTAAAATTCTACGTCATTAATAAATCTCTTGTTGCAAACTTTTTATTATTGAATATGCTGATAAAGGGCAAGAGTCGAGGAAAATACCAGATGGTCGTGTATTGAATATATCGATTTATTAAAAACCCATACGTTTCGATCTTAAGTTCGGATCTCCTTTTGAATTTTGGCTGTTGATGCTACCTGTATATAATCACATAATGTCAAGCATTCACTTCCTTTTGACAAGTGAAAACCTTTTATTTTTTTAAATTTTAGTACTCAGTTATTCAATTCATTTCTTTAATGTTTCTTAAAATGAATTTGTGCTCAATTAGACATTGTTTGGGAATGTTTCTCGACCTTCACTATCACACGCTGATGTGCATCCTGTTTTTAAACAATTTTCCGTGAGTGAGTTCTCACGTTTAGAAATTTATTAATTAGTAACAAAACCTTCATCAAGCAATCCTTGTCAACTATTTATTGTCCATTCATACTTAGTTACCACTGAAGAAGATTAGAACCTAGGATCGAAATGTATGGTTTTTTAATAAATCGATATTCAATACACGACCATCTGGTATTCTCCTCGCGTCGACCCTTATTTATCAGCATATTGACATTTTCACGAGAAATTCACAACTTGTTGGCTTCAATCTCATTATTTGTACATCTTATTAAATTAATTGATTAAGTTCACGTTGAAACAATTTTTGATATCGAGAATCATCGAGTGAAAATTGCGTTTCCGGTAATAAAAAATCGAGCGCGACGACGATTCACGGAGAGAACGAAGTTCAAGGACACCGGGCCCGGATTCCTCTCCTTTCATCGTCGCCTGTCAGGCCTCGCGACGGACGGAAATTAATATGCTTGGCCCTCCTGTGACACAATGTTACAAACGATGCGATCGGCGCATACCTGCCCGGCCCGGCCAGTTCATCGATCGGCGCACATGAGATATGACGACATTGTGACTTTATCCGTGTCCTGACGAAGTCGCAAATTCACGTTATCGATCGTCGACGATGTCAGCGGCCCGGTCGATTGGTCTCAGAGATATTCTCGTTCTCTTATTTGGACGCGTGTACCGGTATTGTGCGAGCAATAATCTTCTTCGAGAAAGTCGGCATGCATCGCCGAATAACTTTATAAATCTCTTACAAATTCAATGTTATATAATTTCTTCATTTTAATTTTTTTTTTTGGTTTGGATTTTTTTCTATCCTCTTCCAAAACCTGAGTTGCATTGCTGAACTCACATCAAAGAATACGAGTACCGATATTTTCGCCAACAAAAGATCCGTCGAATTGTCAAAACTCTTTGTGGAGATGGAACTCAGTCCAGGCGTGTGTGTGTGTGTGTATGTGTGGTATACCGTGTTCAAACAGACAGACAGCTATTAACGATTGATGGGAACAGGTCGTTTTGATGGCATCCGTCGGACATATTATATGATGCGCGGCGGTGCCGAGAGCTTCCTGACGTAATGTCTCATAGCCGGCGTTGAGTGACAGTGTCGTCGTGATGACCGAAGAACCAAAGCTATTAGTCCTAAGCATCGTGGATGTATATATCTTATTGTCTCCGCGCGCGGCCGTTACACGGAATTACAGTACCACCCCTTAAGTGGCCTACGGGATCTGCGCCGGCGGCAGGTCGTTATTAAGCCGTGGAATGCCGGCGCTTCCTCTCTCTCTCTCTTTCTCTCTCTCTCGCGGAAAATATATTTCACTGCAACGAAACTATTACCGCTGCTCGTGGTTTGGAATGAACGACGGAGAAACGGCGTAGTTGAGTTTTTCCGAGAATCTATATATACACGAGAAAAAATCAAAGCCTTATATTTGTTTTCACAAACAAAAATATTAATCATAAATAATCGATTGTATTTTTTTTCCCCGTTGTATGTGTTATATCGAGTCGTTTTCAAAAATCTGGCGCATCGAGACTTCTACAAAGTGGAATTATTAATTGGACGATGTGGACTTTCTCTCATATGGCATACCTCTTTCTCCATTTGGTTAACGCGATAGAGATGAATTCGCCTGGTCTGGCAATTATTTGATTCTAGTTTTACAAGGCACGATCGGTTTTTCTTAAAAATCGATACAATCAGATAAAAAACTATTTTAAATGTTCACAAAAAAAACTATATTTAAT
This sequence comes from Pseudomyrmex pallidus, assembly GCA_014825455.1. Lineage (NCBI taxonomy): Eukaryota > Metazoa > Arthropoda > Insecta > Hymenoptera > Formicidae > Pseudomyrmex > Pseudomyrmex pallidus. The sequence goes on along the minus strand of QVNV01001844.1, from coordinate 3,775 downwards.
GTCCACGAAACGCGATGAGAGAAAGAGTTACTATCTACTCTAATAACACTTCGTGTGTGTATATCTGTGATTCATTTGATTACAAATCGTTTAGCATCCATTAAGATAAAAGCGCGCGTGGTCTTATTGTAAATTATTTTTACGTCTATAATTACGTGTTACAAGTGCGGGAAAGAGAAGCGAAAGTGTTAAAAATTTCACTCTGTATCTGATTTCTACCCGCAATAATTCCAACGGCGATACGCGAGCGAGGAAGATTCAGAATTGCGCGAGCTACACGCTCGCTATTGGAATTAAAACCAGTCCACGATTCCGGAGCTAATAAAACAAACGGCGCCGAGAAATTCATTAAGTCTACCTTGGGAAAATGGCTTAATTAATTAATTAAAAAATTACGATTCCCTGATTGTGGCGGCCGCGCCGGTTCGAAGATACACAGGGAGCGCGAGCGCGCCCGCGCGCGTAATGACTGGATAATAATTACGTCGCAAGAGCGCTACATCGTTGCAACTGCACGCTCTAGTCGCTCACAAGCGCGGCCCGCAACCGCGAGGCGTAAAGCAGCCATTAGCAGATACACATCGCGGAATTTCAAATCCCATGCGAGCGAGGCGGCCATGCGGGAAGCGGAAAATCGCGCGATAATAACGCCAGTTGTAGTACGCGTTTTCGATCCACGAATCTTCAATGCTCAATAATCACCGCTTGTTAATGCATAACCATTACTCTGTATAAGATGGTAACAAAAAATACACATTTCTGTTGGAAAATAAACATAAAGCAAAGAATATTTTCGTAACTACTATCCACAAATAAAATTACCATCAATTCATCAAGAAATTTAAATTTATACAAAACTAATTATTCAAATAGAAATTTTAAAATGGTGCAAAAGAGCACGAGTTTAAAAATTTTTGGAGAGATTTGATTCGAGCTTTGTAGATAGCATCTTCCGCTTCTACATATATTTTTATATGTTTCCCATCTTTGCGGTCTCTCTCTCTCTCTCTATCCTTCGGATTTCTCCGCGTGTCATATTGTACTCAAGAAGAAAGGCCACTATTAGTTTAAATACATATCTTATTGTCTCCGATCGTACATACGGAATTACGGTATATTCTTTAAGTTCTCGTCGCTCGTCCGATGTCTCGGTCATCGTCGTCGTGGGGCTATGTGAGCCCCCACGAAGACACGTTATTAATCGGTCGATGTCGAGTGGTTCGACCCCTCATAGAGAACCCATAGGACCCCGTTTGGTAAAAGGGACAGGAACCACTCTCGCGAGAGAGCGAGGGGATATCGGTTCGCGCGATGCATGCTTCGGTCGCGAGATCGTAGGTGAGACGTGTTGCGGGAGAAGAGGGAGACACCTCGGACCCCGAGAGCCGGTGGACCCGGGAGCGACGGAGCGGGTTGGGCGGTGGGACGCGGGAGGGAAGCGGGCCTCAGAAGAATGGGACTCACTTCGTGCATGACCCAAAGAAACCCCCGCTGAGCGACTCGATCCGATCCGCTGATCCCCGACCGCGCTGACGCAGATACCATCTTTCCTTGCACTCCGAATGCTCCTCTCCGGGCGTTTCTTACCGCCCATATACCGCGCTCTTGCGCCGCGTTCGAAGGAGCGAAGCGTGGAAGAAGAAGAAGAAGAAGAAGGTATAGGAGCGCGCGAGAGAAGGTGAATACAACGAAAGAGAAGAAGAGAGAGAGAGAGAGAGAGAGGGAGAAAAAGAAAGACGAGGGTGAGATTGTAGCCGAGGGACAGCTATATGACCGCACTGATTTGTCTGCTTATTGTTGCCGTTGCTTCGCTCGTCGCTCATTGTTCCCGCTTGCTCGCGACGATGACGCCGAGTGTCGCGGTTACTCTCTTATGACGGTATAACGACGACAACGGCGACGAGAGAAAGAGAGATCGAGGAAATCTCAGAGCAGCTCTCTCGATATTCTCCGCGTGGTGATTTCAACGCCGACGCAGGAGACGTTCTTCGCACCCGCGCACGAAACATTCCCCGTATTTCATTTTATATAAAACTGCCGCAACTCTTATGTACAAATCTTTGTTTATTTAAGTAAAACAAATAATTTTTACTAGTAACGTTAAGTAATTGACATAATGCTTTACATTTGTATTTGTTATTTTGACTTCAAGTGTGATATACAAATAACGTAAAAAAATAAAACCACGAAATTTAACCGATAATAAGAGCCGATACGCTGAATGTTTTGCGAAATAAATATATAAATATATGAATATATATATATTTATATTTTTATATTTTTAGGAGTGTAACTTTTCTATACGTGATTATTCAAATTGAAATTTTTCAATTCATGAATTTACATAGGATGTTAATAAAAACATAACATATTAAATAATATACAAAATAATTAAAAAATTACATAAAAGAGTATAGTTACAATCATAAGAAATTATTTACTTCAAAAAGAACATATTTTTCGTGTTAAATTAATATAATGATAATAATTATTTTAACTTTGATTGTAGTAAATTTGATTATTTTGTGTGTCAAAGTTCATGATTATTTTAAGATTTAACTTTTCTTAAAATGTTGAATTGAGACATATAAATTAATTGAAATAATTATGTTAAAAGTTAAATTAAAATAATATTTCATTTTTAAATCACATACACTAAAATTAAGTTAAGTTATGAAGTTGACATAAATCTAACGCATGTAAATTTCACATCAAATTAATAATGAAAACGGATAACACAAGAAACTGTGTGCTAGTCTATTTTAATATATGAACGCACGAGTTTTTTTTACTGTGTATATGTCAGATGTCAACGTGTAGGTAATCATTTAGGAATTTTTAATTGCGATGATTAGAATATAATTAGCGGTAAAAACACTGATGTAATCGAGGGTTGCGTCGCACCGACGTCTTGCATTAACTTCACTCAGAATTAGCGAATTGTTGTTCCTTTCTCGATTATAGTCGTGCGTACAATCTGGAAAGAGAGAGAGAGAAAGAGAGAAAGACAGAAGAGGAGAAATGAGTTAATTAGGATTACAACTTACCGCTGAGGTCTCAAATGGAGGACTCTGCGAATAGTTGTTAAGAAGTTGCAGCAGTAAATAAGTTTATCTTGCGACAGATGACTAGAACGACAAATCTGTATCTACCATTGTTGTTTAATATTTGCGTATTTTTTTCGCACAGTTACATTTATATATGTATACATATATACATATAAAATGTTAAAACTAAAAAATGCAAAATATATAATATAAAAAATAAATAAAAATTAACGTTTTGAACTAATAGCTGCAAGATTTCATCGTGTACTCAACATAACTATTTTTAAAACTAACAACGCGAAACTTAACGGTTAATAAGAGTCTTACGCTGGATGTTCGTTGCGAAATAAATAAATATATATACAGGGTGTCCCACTTAACTTGAGCATCCTAAATATCTCGCTTATTTTTTATGATAGAAAGGTGCCGAAAAGGGTCATTAATCAGTTCGAGGAGACGAATGCAGTAATGAGCAAGAGATTTTTTTCCAAGATTATATTTTTCAGGATTTCAAGATTATTGGTTTTTTTTTATTACAAAGTATATATTTTTATCCTTGCGATATGATCGGCAAGGTCAAGAATCCAACGACCGAAATACTATGACCTTTACGTGGCCTTAATTAGGAAATTATCAATAAAATTTTATCGTAACAAATGCTCAAAATGATGTCCATTGACTTCAATACACTTCTGCAAGCAAATAATGAATGATGAGAAGTGAATAAT
>QVNV01001843.1:0-28542 GCA_014825455.1 Pseudomyrmex pallidus | reverse complement strand
AAAAAAAAAAAAAAAAGAGCGCCGCGTAACGCGAGGTATTAAACGGAAAATGTCGATATCGAATACGGTGCTTCGCCGATGTATGTATATTCGTAACCGCGCGCTGTCATAATGGCGCAGTGTATTTGTACCGAGGCGATATAGCACCCTGGCATTGAGACTCGGCTGTAATGAAAGACTCGAGTTGTACGCACATGTATCGCGTATGTACGACGTGACAGGCGGATCGTGTTGTACATATGTGCGGGATACTCCGGCGAATATCGAATCGAACCTCGTCGGTGCGTACTTCAGTCCGCGGACTTCCATAATATATATTTGCGCGCTTTTGTATTCAATTCGCATCGGCGAACTGTATTCAAAACCCCGATCGAAAATGAAAATCGCGAAAATGATACTCACGAAAATATTTATTACATTCATAAATTTATTTACTATATTCATAAAATATATAAATTTATGTGTCTAAAACAACCGCAATAAAAACCCGATAACACCGCGTCCGCATTGTTATCGATTTTGATTTCTAAGATATACGACTTTAGTTGTAAAATCCCACACCGGACTTGCCTTGTGCGTATCTCGGGCGAGAGCTCGTCACGAATTTCGCTACGGGGCAGGTTACGAGTTACGTCCAAGGCGCATCGGTCTGCTGCGTATATCCGAACCGATCTGCGCGTCGCTTGCAACCGGCGTACATTAGACGCGCGCGATCTGTCTATATGTCCGCAACAAAATCTCTCTCCCGCGCGTGTATCTCGCGTCGATTGCACGCGCGTCTATCTCGCGACCCAAGGCATCATCCAGACGTGCAATTGCGCTCATTTCCAGCCGCAATTTACGTGCGCGGCAACCTATACCGATCTGCGTCTTGCACAAGAGGGAGAGAGAGAGAGAGATGATGCAGGAGGGATTAGAAGTGATCTCCTCGATTCGTCATAAACGCGGGACACGAAGCCATGGAAACGGCAATATATCGATCTGTCGATCATTCCCGACGCGATTGCCAGGCATCATTGAATGGCGATCGCGCCGCCAATCGCCGCGTTGCACTTTGCTCGCTTCGAACGTGGGTCTCGCGAGTCTACGCCCCTCGGCCGATCGATACGAGTCGATACGACACACTCTAGAATTTGTTCCAGCATCTCCTCAAGCATTGTATTATAGCGTTGTACAATTACGCGACAATTATATGCAAGCGCGTTCTCTGCCATTGCGGCGAAGAGAAACTGTGCATTTTGCAACAACGACGGCGCAGCTGTCACATATTCCTTTCTGCCTTAACGTCCCACAGCTATTATCCCTCTTGCTATTCGTCTATTTAACGTGCATGTAGTACGTCAATATTCAAGGAGAGAGAGAGAGAGAAAGAGAGAGCACAAACGTTAACTACCAAGTGCGCGAAGCTTATACGAAACGAGGACGAAGATCGGCAAGATAACCGTGTAAATTACCGTGTTAATTATTCTCCTCCTCGGCAACCGCCCCGCTGATGAACTTGGCCAAGTTTCTCTCTCCGCGAGTTTCCAGGATATCAAGCGGATAAAGATCTTATCGGGATACTCGATCGCGAAACGAAGACTGTGTTTGCCAGTATTAACATGTTATTCCGAGACAATGTGTCGTGTCCCACCCACACTTGTACCCACGCCGCGAATATTGCGGCCACGAGGGTTAAATGATATGCCGCTCGGTGGCCACGTATCGTTCTCGGTTGCACGCCCGAGGAAAGTTGTATGTTGCGCGCGTACACACACACAAGGCAATTCGTAATTTTCTGTCGAACGTATCGCGGCAACAAAGAAGCCGTAATTGAGCCACGCAGATGTCCAAGTCACGAATCGCGCTCCTCGTCATCTGCCAAGTAACGTCTCGCGCGCGATGGAATCTCCGTGATTATCACCCTCGATGCACAGCCGAGTGAATATCCCCCCCTCCCAAGTTGAAAGGGAAACGCGAAAGATTTGTATCGCGGATTATTTTTTTTTTTTTTTGTAAACTCGCGAAAGCAAATTTTTCTTTTTATTTACGCGAAACTTCTTCAGATCGCGGAAGAAACCAGATGACCCCCTCCCCGCGCGAAGGATCAATATGAAGTATCTCGGGAGACGAGAGAATAATCAGGAAGTATATCTCCGAACTGGGAGACGAGATAGTTGGAAACTTGGAGAGAGCGAAGGGAAACGTTCGGCGGATACACACAGCCGCCGAAGAGACCGTAGAGAGTTTCGGGTTACGTCACACAGTCGAGACGTAACGAGCGCCTCGTATATATCAGGTCACCTCCCCCCCTTCGTCGTCCGCCCGCGCCCCGTGTTATTAGCAAATTCCGACGAATCCGTGGCCGACGAAATCGATCGAGCGCGGGCGGTCGGAGTTTATCGGGCGATCCGCCGTGTTCGGGGGCCCCGCGCCGAAAGGGAGAGACCGAGGGAAGGCGCGCGCGAGAGAAGAGACGAAGGGAGATAACACGGGGCGCGCAACGTGTCGGCTCGCCACTTCTCGGGTTTTATTTAAATGAATCGTCGCGCTCTGTGTTATTTGTCGGTCTAGGAATAGAGAGGGGGAGGCTTCCAGAGAAAGAGAGAGAGTGAGTTCGTGCATCGCGGGGAGAGAAACATGCTCTTAAGAGAGCACGACCGAAAAAGTTACTCCGTTTACGCCAGCTTCACCTCGTGAATCAGATACAGGTATCTGCAGCATAATATATCACACAAGAACGTTTGGCTCGAGCCCCTCGGGACATGCGGGTGTATAATCTTTGGCCGGTCGAGCGGAGCTAAGAGTTTGGGCCCAATTACAGGGCCAGTACCACCGAGCGGACGGACGAACGAACGGACGGACGGACGGACGGACGGACGAAAAGAACGAAAGAAAGAAGAACGAACACGAAAGCGCGCGCGCGAATCTCTCTTCTCTACCTTCGGAATACTTTCTCGAGCATCGCGATCGCGACGACGATGTGCGTGATGCATACAAGCGGGTAATATAAGAAGAAATGCACGTACACAACGTTGTTTTTTATGATCGCGGCGACTAACGACGTATACCTATACGGAAATTCGCATAAAGAGGAGACGACCCGGTCCTCTTGCGTTGAGGGGGAGGGTAAACGATAATAGCCTCCGACGAAATTCGAGTCATCCACGTTGCTTTTACGATCCCGATCGCTCGTCTTCCAGGTAAAACAGCCAGATCAAGGGGGATCCGAACGAAAATTCGGACATTAAACGCGCATCTCGCGTCCGGTTTTTCATATTTTTTTGCGAATTATTCGCGACGCGACTATTTTCCGCGACTTGTAAGCTCGCGTTGTAATCAACGCATTACTCGCGCGACGCGCGGAAAATCGGGCACGGGGGAACGAAACGTTAGAAGGAGGAGATTCGCGTTTATAGCGAGACGAAAGTGAAATTCGCAAATTTTGGCGAGACGTTTAAATGTGTTATTGGATGAAACGGATTCGCGACGAGTCAATTAATATTCCGGCGCTAAAAAGTGTTAAACACGGATAGCGTTTCTGTAATTGCAAGCAAATGAGGTACATAATCAACATACATTATAATCGAAACTGCGATATAATTGTGTAAATTGACCGTGGGAGGTGCCATACTCGCGCGTGGCACACACAATTATCGAAACAAATATTAAATGATTTTATAAGAGCATTTGGAATACTCGCGCGCGGCCGGTTACAACGATAGCTGCACGTCCGCGACGAATGACGACGGTGGAAACACACATTAAAGCGCTCTCCTATCGCGAAATAAACAAATACGAACCGAAATGAACAACGAAAAGCGGGAGGAAGAAGGAGGGAAGATTTATATACGCGTACGGCGCATATACAATATGTATATGTTTAACGCATTCGACGTTTCCAATTGCTTCGCAAAACGAAATATGTAAAACGCGATAAAGAGGTAAGCAAATCAAATTCTTTTACTTAAATAATTAGCGCGGCGACGTGTCGAATTAATTAGATTTCGAAAAAAAATTTTTTCTTCGCGTTGTATAAAAAATAAAAAAAAAATAATGCACGCTTGAATATAAAACCGGAGCGCGCGAACATTTGTCTGCGCTACATTTGTCTGTGCGAAAAATTTGCTTTCACTCGATGAAAAAAAATATTTTATACAATTTATTTATCTTTCATTCCGAATAATTCCCGCGCCAAAATTCATCGCCGCTATACACACATCCTCGTTGCGTACACGTTAAACCGCAATTATATCGTTACATGTACGCGGTATTCTTTTTTTTTTTTCTCTCTTTTTTTTGTGAAATTCACGGGGCGGTTTTTCGTTGTCAATGGGTGGTCGCGGAGCGATACGACGGGATGAAAATCAAAGGGCGAAACCTCGTAAGGGCTTCCCTCTTCCTAGGCCGGACGAAGCCCAGGACTTTCTCTCCTCTTCTTCTTCTTCTTCTTCTTCTTCTTCTTCTTCTTCTTCTTCTTCCCGGGCACATAATTAGCCGACATCTATCAGCCTGGAGCTATCGGCTCTGTGTGTATCTAGAACCACTCGTCGTCGAGACAACGTTGCATACGGCATTTTGTGTCTTCTTACAGCGCGGAGTTATCTATCAGGAAAAATGTTCGTTACGTGCGCTTTCGTCGGTGCGCAAAATCTTCCTCCTCTCTTTTCCGGCTTCGAAACGGCATCGCTCCGCACGCGACGAAAGACAACGGCAAGAATTTTCGCCAAGGCTTTTCGCGTTGGCACAAGCGCGAAAACAATAATATTAATTTATGCGCGGAATAACAAACGCGTCCAGATAGCGAGTGTATCAATTTCTCGAAATGTGCTGTGAAATTCGTCGTTGTATTGTGAAAGCTAATATACGTGTGTTATCAAATATTCTCGCGCTCGCGTATAACTTGACAAACTTGAATAATAATAAATTCGCTTTAGAGTCCCATGAACAAAAATTTGTCCAATACCTTTTGTTGCGATAAATATTCTTCGAATGTGGTTTTGCTTGAAAATGAAATAATTAACTTGCGATTAAATAAGGCAGCTCATTTCTTAATTCTTTAAAGTGAAGCGTGAAACTGCTCCGTGCGGAAGTACAGAATGCGCTTTTCGTGTCGGGACGCAATTCGTGACGCGATCGTCGGGGTATTTAAAATTCCGACATTTCGTACGTGTAATGATCTGATTTATCTCTCATTATCGCTGCGCGCCCGATACGTATAATTGATAATGTACACTTTTAAAGGGAACGTGCTAATTGCAGAGAGATACAGTTCGGAAATACGGGCAGGTGTATAGACAGACAGAGAAAGAGAGAGAGAGAGATTTTTTCTCGTCGAAAATTCCGCCACACGCGATTTTGACAAACAAAACCTCCGCGCCGGTGTGCACGCGCGCGCGTGATCGCGCAGCGAACTTCCGAAACTAATTATTTTGTCAGTTGCATTTCGACGAGTCCGACGAGCCAGAATCGACAGTTGAACGCTGGAGAGAGCCGATTTCTCATCCGTCAAACGATCCGTCCCTCGAAATATTGAATTCGCCGTTTACCGCGGAGCTTCGTTTTGCGCGTTACGGATATTAATTTTCATCTATTGTCCACTATATCTCGACGTGTCTGGACGCGCCTGGAAACCTTGCCAATCATCGAATGTTGATATTACCAGTATTATACGCGGATCTTTGTACAACACGGACGCATAATTGTTGACACGCTTTTGTTTCTATTAAAGCAATTAATATTTTACCCAAAAAATGTTCCTTTCGCACATAAAATTTCAGGAGAGAAGTAAAAACAATGTACAAATTTTACGTACATTAATATTAAAAGTACAGATGTGGGAAAGTCTGTTTCTTAACAGCGTCATTTGATCGTTCGGAAAACGCGACATCGTCGATTATCCGTTTATCGAGTATATAAACGACACGTTTCCCGAAGCAATTCGTCTTTGTCGAGGACACCTGCGTGTCGATTGTGGGCGAGGAGTCGTCGATCGAAAAGATACGTGTTTATAAGTAGGCGCACATACACACGCCACGCGAAATTTCTAAGAACGACGGGTAGAATCTTGAGATAATCTTGACACGGCACGAGCTATACATTACATTAATTATCGGTAACGTGTATGTACGTGCGTGCGCGCGCGCGCGCTGTTTCTATACCGCGAAAATCATTACCCCGTTTCTGCCAACTTATCAGATGGCATGCGATACAATACGTAATGAGAGCCTTGAAATCGACCGGCGATCGCACCTGCGGCCAATCATCCGCGAAAAGGAAACGGATACAGTTGCCGGTCGCCGCGCGGTTTTGTTTTTTTTTTTAATCGTGAATTCACGATACTTAAAAAGACTACATTTTATTGCGCCGACGATATAAATTTATCGAAATTTATCGCGTGTCTGAAAAGAAGAAACATCTGCTCCTCGATACGTTGATCGAAAAACAAGTTTGAAAAAAAAAAATGTTTATTTCTAACACGTTAAAATGCAATTTTCAACTCTCACAAACAATCCCGTGTCACGTGACGCAACAAATGCGAAAAATGATCGGAAATATCACGGTTAAACCGCGTACGTGTGTGTGCACGCGCGCGTGGTCTGCAATTTTCGAAGGAGAACGACATTAGCGAAAAATATTAGTTAACCTAGAGTCCGCGAAGATGATTATGCAAATTATGTTTATTACGGCAATAACATTGTTGATTATCTGGGCAAATCGCGCGAGAGCACGCACATGGTTATCTCTCCCCGAACGCTTGTTCGCGACGCTTGACACATCCAATCGCACGAGAGAAGGAACACCTGCGGGCGAAAAAAAAATGCCCGCGTGCAAAAATGCTCGCCCCGTTCAACATTCGCGCTGCCGGGCACATCTGGCCACTAGCGACGAACACGAGGGCGAAATCTTAAAGGAAAGTGAAAGCTTCCATTTATATTCAACGTGCGACTTCCGCGACCACGGTTAACGTTAATAATCTTCACAATCGCGTGGGAAATTTCGCGAATTCCGAGCGCAAATATTATAAACGAACATTGAAGAAACAAGAAACTATCTGTACTTGTGGCACACTTTATCTGAAGTACGAATATGTTTTCTTTGCAATGCTTGAGAATTCAGTAACAAAATGCGTCGAATTTCTGCACGCAGACAAATTTTCGCGCTCAGAAAATTTAACGCGAAACGATTATTCGTCGCGATTGCGTTCAATACACGAAATATGAAATACAGAAATATTCTGAAACATCGTTTAACACACATTGATGCTAACAAAACGGCAAATTAAATGACAATTAAGAGGCGAACGCGAGAGATTTATTTTCCAACGTACGCACACACACACTTTGCGATACACTGCGATTCGACGGAACGATAAAATAAATCTTTCGCTCTTTCTTAATCGCCTCTTTAATTCGTCTCCTTTGTATATCATAGAGAGTTACTCTTCCTCGTGCTCTCTCTCGCCAATTTACTTTGACCTATTACTGTCTCTCCGCATGATGCGTGTTTTAACGACATGCGTGTCGTTTCCCTTCCCCCGAGGATTCGAGGTGATTGCCGCGCTAACGAAAGCGCGACGACTTCGCGAGTTCACTTCCCCCCGGAGAGCGGCTCTTGGAGAAACGAAAAGCGACACCTGCGACTCGCAAAAATGCACGATGAAATTCACGCCCCGGGCGACGCCGGGATCCATATTCGCGCGCGCGCTTTCGTATATGGCTGCGCGCGAATGCCCCCGAACGATCCCTTTCGGTCCGCGTCCGCGAGCGTTTACCATAATTCATGTTAATTGTCCTCAGCACGCGCGCAGCTGTCCCAAATCCCACGCGCCGTGATTGCATTTCGCTGCGGGACAAACATTTCGAACAGTTTCGGAGTCTGTACTTAGGTGCGCGCGCGTCTGCCAACGGCGGCAAACGGGGCATTATATCGTCTCCGTTCGCGCGGGTAACCCCTTTTTCGTGTCCGTGAGGGGAAACGGTTTTCTTTTTTTTTTTTTTATTTTTTCAAGCGCACTTCCCCGAAGATCTCGGATTCTCCTTGCGAATCCAATGTGCGGACACGCACGTCGTGTGTGATTGCCGTTTCACGAAAGCGATTGACGAGGCAAGAGAAAAAAATCAGAGACCGAGTTTTAATTCCGCGGGTGATAATTTCGAGAAATTCTTTCGAACCCGATAAGGCAAGAAAATTTATTCTCGAGAAAGTGTATTTTTGCGCGCGCGCACATACATTCCGAGATTTACGATTAGACGTGTAAAAGCGAAAGATGTTGAAGTTCCGCAGTTAATTATTCGTTCGACGTGAAATCGTGCGCGCGAAGCTGCCATAAATTCCGGCGCTCAGCAGTGTCATTATTTAATCTTACGGAGGGCGATAATAGACGCTCTTCGACGAGCGCGATGAAATTTAATTGGTCGCTTGTACCAATCGCTCTCTTTCTCTCTGCCGCGAGTCGGTTTATGTGTCTGTATATTATACGTTCGCGCACACATTTATCGCTATATATATTATACATTCGTGTGATGCGATGCGACGAGCGACGCCGAGCCGATACGCAATTTTGACAGTTTATTGGCACACGGAATTTACATTGATATACGTCTGTTCGTCGGCGCAAAAGATCCTCGACAGCACGTCCGATAAAAACCGGTGACTCTCTCTTAACGAGCGAAGAAACCGGCGGCGCGGCGAAAAAAAAAACAATCGGCAGCGCGACGATTTCATTATTTAATCCCACGGGGCGATAATGGCCGCCCTTCGCACCGGGAAAAAGGATCGTGAGCGGCTCGCGAAGCTTCTCTGACACAGAGGGGGGAGGCAAAGAGAACGGTGCCCGGGCATATCGGTAACACTAACTCGAGGGGGCCCCCACACACGAGAGAGCCGAGAGTCGGTTGCTCGTTTCCTCTTCACCACCGGGGTCGGCGGTGTTGGCCACGTGGCGGCGCGTGCCGCAAACTAAAAAAAAGACCCTTCGTGATCTCTCTCTCTCTCTCTTTCTCTCTCTTGAGAGAGTCCAAGTTCAGTCGCGGGACGAATATAATTAACCATCAGTTTTGGGTTTCTTCGGAGGAACAACACCCGTGGCGCACACTCGTGGCGTGAGCTATTCAAAAGAGGGCAGAATAGCGACTGGCCAAGGGATTGAGCAAAGGAGAGAAAGAGAGAAAGAGCGAATGGGAGAAAAGGGATCAGCTTGGTCCAGAGAACGGAGAAGAGAGAGGAGTCGGTAGGAGGGACACGAGCTTAGAAAGGCGGAATATATTTCACAGGTCGAAACAACGCGTAAACGCTCGCGTAAACGAGGTCGGTGAAACGGGAGAAGAGACCATCGTGCGATTCTATCCGGAGAGCCGTGGAACAAAAATGCGAGTTTAGGGGAAGGAGGGGTTGTGATACACACAGTCGAGCGTATGCAAATGATTACGTGGAACTTAATCCTGTTCCGTGTCTTTCATGAAGTGAAAATCGTTTCAGGTATCGGCCCGTGTGACTTGTGTAATTTGCATAAATCAAGATTTTTTTTAAATCTTCTGAGTTAAATAATTCGTCACTTTGCGGCGATACTCGAACATTCGCGTTAATCGGACGGAATCGAACGATATTTTCGACGCGCAGAAACGGCCGGAGGAAACGGTTCTGGTTAAAGAAGCGATCTTGATTTAATTAGCAGAGTAATTGCAGGGTCGAATCTTTCGATATAGCTCAGGGGGACCGTTGACGGTCTTGATTGAAACGTTAGTTAAAAAAAAAAAATAAAAAAATAATAAATAATCCAATTTCGCCAAGGCGGTCGTTACAACGCTAATTGCGTATAATCTCAAACCCCAGAGCTATGTTCGTCGAACCGAGTAATAGTTGTGCGAAATCGACTCAAAAGGGTCTTGACGATCATATGTATTGGTATTGCAGATCATACCGAGAAACCGCGCGATAAATTTCTTGTTCAGATTTTTTTTTTTACCACAGCCGCGCATATAATTACATCATATTTTTATATAATGCAGACAATTTTTCTCTACGCAAGAAACTGATAATAATCAACGATCTTCACATCGTCCCTACTGGGGGAGGGGGCGTCGTAGTTTCCAATAATACGTCCGATTAATTAATCAAAGGCACAGGGCTCGCTGATTAGAGGAGATACGTTGTCGAGTCCACTTCTGGCCTCAAATCGGCGAAGAAAGCACTCGAATCGAAACGGCTCTTGGCATGCGCTCGGTAGCGCCGTCCAATAAACAAAACGAGGGTCTCTCTAGTGCTCTTCGCCTAGCAAACACACAACGCACCGGCCGAGTGCGTTGGTCACGTGCTAAGCTAAAATCATGATACTGTAAGCGCTTTACTTTTGTTACAAGGCGACCCTAATCGAAAACCATCATGCATCGAGTGCACATCAACAGAATCGTCGTTACATAAGAGATGACTCTAATGTGAATTGCGTATTTAAATGAACTCTCGTCTCGAAGATCGAAAGTTGTTTGATAAAATGTTTAAAACGCCAATTTTTAAGATCTGTCAATAATTTTTAGAGTTCAAAGTGTGTGCACAAGACGATCGTCGCGTCTAAATTCGATCTCTCTCGTTTCTGGCTTCCGGGTGTGTTCAACGGGCGCGCCGAAGGCGGCGGCCGCTGGAGCGAGGGCCCCGGGGCACCGCGCGGGCCCCAAAAATAACCAATAAGTGCCCAATAAAAGCGGGACCGTTAAACGACCGGAGTTACTCGCGAGTAAAAGAGCTACCGGTTAATTACAGGTCTAACCCCGCGCTCGTATAGCCCCGGCGAGCGGAGAGAGAGAGGGCTTTAATAGATCCGTCTTTCGGCGCGCTCGCGCCTTCGCAATCTGGGCGCGCGCCCCCCCGCACGTGCAATTTTCGACGACGATTAAACGCGAACGCACGAATTACAAAGTTGCATGCGCGCGCCGCCGCCGCCACCGTCGAATGTGTAATTAAGTAAAGGGCCCGTGTTACGTGGCGAAATACGATCCGACCCGGTTTTTTCTCTCGCGCGTACGAGATATCCCGGAGGATGAAACGCGATCTTTTTCTGTCCGCTTTTTGTGTATCGCGGCGTTTTTAAAAGTACTTGCTGCGCATCGCATTAAGAAACTTTCGGTTTCCGTAATTTAAAGTTTGTATTTTTGTGCTAAAAAAGGATAAACGCGCCACGCTTTCTTTAATTTATGTTTCAAGTGTGAGTATAAATTATCATTGTTTTTGTCTCGCGAGCTAAACCTTCCTGATCGCGCTGTAATCGCGGTGCGCACACTTGTGGGTGTGATTATATATATTTTCGCAACGACGTTCGCCGCAATATTAGACTACAAATCAATCGAAGAGGGTAAATTCCGCGCGCGCGTACAGTCGACAAACTCGAGAGAGCGCCCCGGACGACCGCAAAACGCAAACATCGATATCCGGTCCCGGTGAAAGTAATATATTGGCACCTAATAATGGCCGCAATCTATAATCTCTTTCAAGCCTCGTTCTTCATCAATTTCGAACCGCCGAGGCGGAGGCGGCGGTCGACAGGTTGACTTTCCGGTGTTGGACGAGAAAGGAACGCGCGATTTCCAAACGGAGGCTCTTTCGGGAGTCGTGTGCTCGCAACGGGGGTCGTATCCCGCAGGGCCCCTAACACCGACACCTTCGGACTCTCTCTCTCTCTCTTTTGCATCCTCACTCACCCCGGATGCTTTTTCTGTCCTTTCTTCTTGCGAAACGCATGACGGATGCGCCCGCTCGATAGAGCCGCTTTCGAATTCCGTTTCTTCGTAATTTATTTTTTTTTTCCGATTATAAATCTACGTAAGATCAAAACTTTTTAATTCGGTTGTGGATGCACGTCGTGGTTATTTTGTTTCAATAATAAATGTACGAAAAAACAAATCATTTGAAGATTCAAATTATACCGAAAATATATACCGAAAGATACCGGCGATAAATTTGAAGCTGAGAAACGCGCGCGCGCGCGCGCGCGGTGCTTTACGCATTTGATGCGCCCCTGCGTATATCCACCGCAATTAATTAAAAACTAGCGAGCTATATTATTCTCGCGAGGACGTTTTCGATGAAAAACGTAAACTGATCGAATATTGGTGCGCGCGTACAGTGTGCCGCGCGTAGCCGTGCGGTAGCCAGCGGAAATGCACGAAAAAGCTATCTGCCGCGCGCGCGGCGGCGTTAATGAATTGATTAAAACACAAAATGAATCACGGCCCCGGTGAAACCCGGCCACTAAAAACTCATTAAGCTGAAGATTCCGCCGGTGATTTATCGTGGATTATCGTATCCGCGCTATATAACCAGCGCGCCGTTAGACGCAACGGCATTAAGCCGCGCGCGATATAAATTAACGATCGGATACGATAACTCGGAAAAACAATCGCCGAATCAGAGATCGATCGAATTGCGCGCGATCGGAAATAAAACGATTCTTCTGGCGGAATCAGTGATTTTTTTCCTCTCTGATGATGTCGTTTGAGAGAGAGAACGTTAGTTACAAAAAAGGTTTTTTTTTTTCATTTCCGTAAAATGATATTTCTCCATTATTATAAAATAAATATACTGAGCGCTGATATGTTCCTACACACACGCTCGACGATAACATGCGTTTTATTGCTACTTTTTATTAAATATTATGCGGTGTGCGATTAACCAAGCGCGCGCAACTGGTGGTAAAATATTTATCGATCTGCTGCACTTTTCACGGGACAGGTTATTAAACTTTACGTAACGATAACAAAAAATTATACGGTGTTTAATAAATTAGCAAGATTCGCGAACTGATTTTAACAATTTTTTTTTTTTTTTTGCAATTTAAACAATCGCGCGGGATACGTAGAATACAATTCTCTGTTTTTTTGCGCGTCAACAATAACTATGTTGCTGATCGAAACGATTATTATATTACCATTGGTCGACGTGGCGTAACGCGCGTTTTCTCTCACTCGGCGCCGGCTCGTAATAATAAATGCTTTCCGCGAAGAGAGAATATTTGTATAGGGCCGCGTCCGGAGCAATGATGCATGACCGCCGCGCGTCTTATTGAGATGCATCGAGCCGGCGAGCGTAGAAGACACGTTCACTTTGTCCCGCTGCCACATCATTGCTATTCGCTCTTCGCTCTTGCCCCGCTGAAAATGATCCGAACGCCAGGCTCTTACGGAAATTAGACGCGGAACCCGCTCCCATTATATCCCCTTGCAATTAATTGGAATCGGTGGTGGTGATGGTGGTGATGGTGGTGGTCGGAAACGAGCGTTGTGCGTTGGAATGCACAATCGAGCTCCTATTAAACGCAGCCCCGGCCAATAAATCCTCGCCGTTTCTTCGCACGGATCGAAACACACACGGGTGCGGCGCAGAAAAATTGCGGCTTATTTCGTTTTGCAACGGATCGCGAACCCCCTCTTCCTCGTCTCCTGTCTCGGAGAGAAAGACGGGGTGACCTTTCTCTTTCTTTCTCTCTCTCTCTCTCACTCGCTCGCTCACTTCGCGCGCCAGGTATATCCGTTAAACGACTCGTTAATTGTATTTTTAGGGGGCTTCCTGCGAGAGAGAGGTCTCAGTCTCCTAATTTACCGACTCGGCCGTTTGGTTTATAGGGGGGCCTCTCGATGTATACCGTTTATACTATAACCGACACACCACACCTCGTTAAATCTCTCTCTCTCTTTCTTTCTCTATTCATCTATCTGTCTGTCTCTCGCTCTCCGGGTGTGTACGCGCGGAGAGAACGCTATTTCCATTTTCTCCGTAACGAGTAGTCTGAGTCGGTCCGCATCGATTTTACACCGCGTGTTCTCCCGGTGCATTCGGGGATTGCATCTACGGTCGGCTCTCGCGATCGGAAGCGCGCCGCGATACAATCGCAGGTGCAATCTCGGAGAAGTGCAGTTCGCCGGAATCCAATTTGTAATCCCCGTTTTAATTCGATTCGCTCGGCGTCGTTTGTTCGCTGAGATACACCGAGGCGATGGAAAATCGCGCGTGAGGAATCTCCACGTATCTATTTTTTTTTTTTTTTTTATGCAGAGTCGCGGAAGAATTCAGAATAATATTCAAAATTCGTTACAGAGTCAATTAAAAAAAAAACTAAACGCGCGTGTAAAAAATACTTCGAAGCGTTCGAGAAGACGCGTCGACTCGATCAAGTCACCCTGTACAGAAGTTCGCGAACCGGCGAGACAACCGGACGCGCGATGGAAGCAGTCCGAAGAAGACGAAGAAGAAAAAGACGACACACACACACACGCACACGAAGAGGGACGACGGGGGCGACGGGTGCAGCGGAAAGGGGAAGGGGAGGGAGAGGGCGTCAGCCATATGGACTTATCCAGCAACGTAGTCCGAAAATAATAAATCTCTGAGCGTGCTGCGGGATTATTAAAAGAGTCCCTAGCTCGTTCCCCTTCGGGAGTGGAGAGAGCGTGGTGAAAGAGAAACAAAACGCATTAGCGTTTCTTAATGAAGCTGAGGGATACGAACGAGCCGAGGCAACGAACGAACGAACTGCGCGAACGGCAACCGCGCGGAGGAAGAGAGCGCGGATGGACGGACGGGTGTATGAACGGACGGAACGGACGGATGGACGGACAGTCCGACGTTCAGAACTAATTGGAGCCACGAGATATTAGGAGAGCCGAAGAAGGACAGCGCGGCGCTTTTGCGGAGAGAAGATGGAGAAGAGAGCGCGACAAGGTGGACCCGGAGAAAGGGCTCGGTGGATGGCTGAAGTGGTTAAAAGGGGAGAAAGGTGTTTCGAAGAGAATACTTATTGTTAGAGATGGGTGTGTGCACGGATCAACCCACCCGATACCCGCATTAACAGCTAGTTTGTCCGCGTTATGAGTTTGTTTAACGATATTGCGTCGAGACGCGCCCTATGGCACAGCGCGCGCAAACGGCGTCGTCGAGGGTTAAATGAGTACGTCTAGGGATGAGCCCGTTTGCTTATTCGCCCAAGCCCTTTAATGCACGCCGCTCGCGACACAGATGATTATTTGCTTCTATGCAATCACTTTCGAACTTCAAATCATAACATCGACTTAATTATCGCGGTGTTAATAATTGTTTTAGAAAAAACAAATGTTTATAAATTTCTCGTCGAGACAAACGCGCATAATGAGTGATTATTCAAACATAATTGCTACAAATCTAAAAAAGTAGAACGAGATGCATTCGTGGACTTGAAGAAGGGCCGTAACCGAGGATGATGTACAGCCCCTCATAAATTTTCGTGAATTTCGAATTCCGACGTCGTAATGTCCGGTCGACGAAAAAACAAAAAAAAACGAGACGTTAGAAAATAGAAAAACATTCATTACGTGTTCCCGTGATAATCAGCGTCGTCGGAGGATGCGCACGAAGACAAAGACACCATTATTATAACGAAGTGTGAGTTGACAACGGAACGCAACAGACCGCCATGTCTCTTGATACTCGGAAACGGTCTATGGATGATATTTTAATACCCATTTTTACGCTCCCACAAATTATAGTGATCTCGGGTTACAACAAAAGCGGAATTAGCATGCCTTTATGATAAAATCCCGTGCCCTCGTATCATTATCGAATTATGCTGCGCCGCAGATCGTAATCGAACTAAAACGACTCGCCTAGGAGTAACCCTAACGTCGTAACGGTACTTTTTTTTTGTTGTTGTAGTTTTTACAAGCGGAGTGCACAGGAGAGACACATATATGGAGCCTCATTTTCTGCGCCCAGACTGTATCGGATAAAACAAGCGAGACTGATCAAACACACATAAACAATTAAATTAAAGAACTAATCTGAATAAATATTAAAATAAATATTAAACCATTAAAATAAATACAAAAGCTTTTATGAGGTCAAGTTTGAGTAAAATAAAATTTGAAAAAAACAAAACGCGATACCTCGTGAAAAATGACACGAAAAATACACGTCACAAAAAAACGAATAGAAATATTCGAGCGAAATATTCTTATTTCGCTCTCGACGACGACGTACGGAGCAACAGATATAATCCGGTGCGAAAGTAAAAAGATTGCGAGAGAACACACACCCCACAATGTATTTTCTCTCTCGGTCAGAAGGTCCACCATGTTCGCGTCACTCGAAAACGTATATTCCTTCAATTTTCTAGTCGAGTAAGCGCCGTTTGAAGGGCCCTTGTGCGTCTGGCAAAGCGTGCACTATCCTGTTACGCGATCTCTCGCAGCCCGCAATCAAAATTCAAATCACACTTTTACAGCCGAACATAAAATCAATATTCGCCCTTTGGACGCGCCCCCCCTCTTTAAATTCCGTCGAAAACAAATCAATGCTCTTTTGACAGTTAAAGTCGACGTCTCGATATACGATGATCCGAAAAAAATGACACGGCGCATTTAGTTTATATTCATATATGGTATCTACGTGTGCGTGATGTGTTGTAATAATATCTCTCCAAAAAAAAAATATTTATCTTCTATTTAACCGGATATGCGGTTATTACAAAAAGCATTTAAAAATATACAACAAATGAATATTACGTATGCGTGACGCTATATTATTCGCGGTACTCGTGGAGTGAAAATACTCGCGTGTTGAAAAAAAAAAAAAAAAACTTCATATACTATGAGCGGTGATCGTGAAACACACACGGAACTCATTGTACATGCCGGCATGTACCTGTTGGCACGGCGAAAGGAAAAAAAAAATAGATCGCTTGATGATTGCGGAGAGTCCAAAGTATAGCAAAAGGAAAAGAAATTGCTTAGGCATCCGGAATAGTGCTCTTATAAATGGTTTTTCTATATTGCCTCGTGTCTGGCTCACGTTGGACATGGACATGGGTTACCGGTTCATTTAAATAAGTTAAGGGTCTCGCTTAGTGCCTTAGCGGGTCCATTACAGCTGGGCAAAAGCGGCTAATTACCTGCCTGACGTGAGTTATAAACCCCTCTTCGGCCATCGCTCCCTCCTTTGAATATTTTTAACCGGTATCCCCGATTTTTACAATGAAAACGTCACGTGTCTGCGCGCGTTTCGGAGTTTTACAGCGCGTCGCGCTGTATAGTGTCTCGTAGATCTAAATAGCGGCGCGTACATATGATGATGATATTAACACGAGAAAGAGAAAGCGTATCGCGCGCAAATACGTCGCGCGATTCCGAAAATTTTAATTGCCCGTCCGCATGTTTGACTTTTGCGATTTTTGTAGCTTGAAGGTCGAGTTGATTAGTATTCACATTTTTCGCTTTAATTAAATTACATTTTATTGAAATACCGACAATTTACCGCGATAAAGGAACTCGCTACCCTTTGTTACAACGTGGTGTAGTTTTTCTCATTTGCGCTTTTTATATTTTATTCGAGAAACACACACACACATACACACGAGAAGAGAGCGCGAGATTAGTTGGGGCGAGGCGCGTCGCGCCCCGATCTCGTAATGACGTTTCTCAAACGGCGGCGAATTAAATGCCAATTTCTGAAACACGAGTGTGCCGAGAGTGCGCGATAAAGTAACGGGCTGACAGTTGAAATTTCATAACAAACGATCGCGAAGGCGGTGCCTTTTGGACAGAAAATTAATCTAGTTTGTCATAACGTGGGCGGGTTAGTTCAAAGTGCCGCTAATGAGAAAAAGGCCGGCCCGCGTCTTTCTTATTTGTCAATGGGATCATCGTACCCATGAATCAAGCCGGGAGACGTTCGCCTTCGAATCTCGCATGCTGTAGGTGGAATTCGCCCGAGAAAGAACGAGGGAGGGAGCGATATCGGGTCGCATGACATTTTATTTCTGCGCAATTAAAAGCGCGCGAAACGCGCGCAACGAGACGAGGAGAAGTAAAGTTAAAACGTGTTTTACGCAGGCGAATTAAGACAGGTGACGTTAAAAAATCTCGCAAATCATCGAAGACTGTCGCGACGACAACAAATGCAGCTTTTCTACCGCATATGTACATATATGTATTATATATACGCGATTTCAACATTACGATTACCGAGGTTTAATTATGCAACGTAATTATAGATTTATTGGAACAACGAGGCGTTCATAATTCGAAATTTGGACAAACATTCGGCAAAATAGATTTGTATATATTAACTCAAGATTAATAAATAATCATGGACTGACGAGAGTAATAAATAGAAATGTAAGCAAAGAGAATAATTACGTGGATGAATAGGATAACACTGTTTGTAATTATAATGTAAATAACAATATATTACTATTAATTATTTTGTAATATTAATGTAATATGCGCATATAAATATTTGTTATATACATATATACTTCGTTCGACTGTCGACTTGTTTGCTCGCGACGACCGAGTCCAAAGTTTGACATCCGCGCGCAAAATGTGACCAATTAAATAATCAATCTCCAATCGGTTAATTAGATAATATGCGCGCAATCATTTGACATACACTGGCGTCGACAATGCGACAAATATGTTACTGCAACGCTGTAAAGTCCGGTTTGCGATATACACACTTTCAAACTACCCCTGAGAAACTACACGTTGACGTTTTTCCGCGTTTTTAAGCGATGGTAGCGCGCGTTTCCTTTAAAGGTAAAGGTTCAATTTTGTGCGCAGTGGCCCTAAAAGGACCTACGGGACTGGTTAGCTCTTTGGTTAGTGGTCCTGGAACGATGCGAACGACACGAGCGACTGACGAGATAGACAGACACTAGGGAGGGAGTCTATTTCATGGTTAATTTGGCTAACTCGATTTCACCACCACCACTACCACCACCACCAACGTGACCAACCCTACCGCCCTCAAAAGACCGGGGACGGTAAACTACATATAGGATGAATTCCAACCCCTCTCTCGTTGACGCATTGCTCGCAATTTTTACGTCTACGGGAGCAATCATGACCGCTCAGGTTATCGCGAAACTAATTTGCGACTTCGCGCACTATTTGCGACAAACTTTCAGCGCTTAGAAAAAAACGCAAGATAATGCGAGATTAATTACTATTTCCGCGCGTGCGAATTTATTTATTTATTTTTTTTTATCTTTGAGTAAGCGCGGTCGAAGAGCGTGTGCTTCAAGCAAAAAACATGGAAAAGTGTTAAGATTAAAAAAAACATCGATTTTGTTATTTTCAGAAAAAAAAAATAATTGCAGAAAGACAAATACGAGAGATGGAACATCGTACACGCATTGGATTTTTTTTTATTTTTTATTTTTTTTATTTTGCGTGTAAAATGATGTTGATGAGAGTTGAACTGTAATAAAAAAATAGCATGACATTTCGCAATTTTATTTGCGCCGAAGGTAGATAACAACGACCGGTCGTTTACTTCCAATAAATTGCAATCGATGGTAAGCAATAAATGCGAAACAGTAGATCTAATGGAAATCCCAATGCGTGATGGAATATATCGTTAAAATATTTAAACTCTCGAACACACAATTGCGCGGTACAGAAATGCATATGTGTATATGCATGCGCCGGAAGAAGAAATGCTCAACTACAAAAATAAGCACCTATCCTCACGCGCTTAATATTCCGATAAATTGCGCAAAATAAAAGGAAATGTGCAAAATATATAATGAAATATTCAACAACGCGAATATTTAATCCGTTATGCGAATTAATTAAGTTCTCGCATAAAACGAGTTTAATCATCACGCACACGTACACACGCACGCACAAATACTTTTAGACACGCAAAAAAAATACGATTATTGGCGTTTGAAAAAAAAAAAAAGTGGCCGATAAATACGATAACGATGTCGCCGGGGAAAAAAAATTTTCTACGCGTTAACAATAAGACCGGCGGAAAAATTATTTTCCTTTGCCATTATAACGAACTGCAAGTATATCCTCCTGCGTCTTTACACCGTTCTCTGAGCTCGGGAAAAAAGCTAAAAAAAATGTCACATAATGTACGAGTATCAGAAACTCGCTTTTGTGCGTGGGACGCGTAAGACGACAAAGAGACACCTTAAGCACTGGTTTATTCTGCAACTGCAACGCGGAATATCCTTCCGCATTTGAAGCACAGGGACCGGTCTCTCTGACAAGCACACTACTATGTCGCCTGTGTATGTGTGTGTGTGTATGCGTGTGTGTGTCGTCTATCCCTCGCTCTTTTCCGACAAAGAGAAAAGCGCGCGTACATATGTACATATAATATAGCATATATATATATATATATATAGTACATGCGCGGGAAAAAATCTCGGGGAAAAGTTAGACGCAAATATTAGTTGAACGTCGGACTAGTCATTATTTCTCTTTGTGCTCGCGCGCAAATGCCACTCGCTACGGTGTCTTCCGCAAAAGGCCGGAACAAAGGAGCGTGTCATCGCGCACTGTGTTCCCAACCCCTTGCCTCCTCCTGCTCGCCAGTCCTCTCCTCTCCTGTGCTTCTAATCTAACCCGGCCCGATTCCCCAACCACCCACGGCTCCACCGCGCCTTTCTTTTTTCTTTTTTTTCTTTTTTTTTTTAAGCTCGAGTCTTAATTACTGGAAGCAGAACGAGTTAAGGACTAAAACACAAGCCGACGTAGGCTGACTGATCATGGCGCGTCCCGACTGACGGCCATGCCAAATGAAAACGGTCCAGAAAAATTATTATTGCGGAAGATACGCGGCACCTGCCGCGCTTCGTTTTCTTCTCTACCTCATTTCTTTATTTTGCGTATTGCTTCGCGCTCGTTTTCGTCGCGTAATCTCGCCGAAGTGCTGTTAAGGTATTCGAGGAACAAATATTTGTTATATATATAAAACCTTTCTCTCCAAATTATTATCATAATTATTTACATACACAGACTTCCCTTTTCGAAGAATGTAAGATTTGTCGGCGATAGAAAAAAAATGTATAAATATATAATTTCTTTAACATCCCTTTCCTAATGACAACTACATGCAAGGTCGTGCGTTGTTATCGCGAGGGTTAATCGTGGCACCGCGGGGCGAAACGTCGCGGCACTCGAATGTGTCGTCTGCATTATGCAGAAATGTGTCGTGCGACACGCACGGTATGTAGACGCGAGTAGGAACAAAGTAACCGTGGGTCCTTTGTGCGGCCACCGGGGAGTGACAATGGCCCTTGCTCTCAGCATTGTCACGTGGGTTAACCAACGTTTTCGAGAGGAGGGACGGTCGTGGTTGGCTATCGACGATGTTTGGCATCGTCCTGCTCGCCCGACAACTACCCGTCTTTTATTCAGCCGTGCCGCGGCGACTGGACTGTAATTGGAGCGCATTAGATACACACTTTTACATGATTAATTCGCGCCGCTACAGCGGAGCGCGCGCGCCTCTCGACTGTTTCCGCGCCACAATCGCGCACTTCAGTTCCGTGTATTTGAACAGACGAAGGTTCGCCCGCCCGGTCAATAACACGTTTCATCGAACAGGGAATAAATGACGAGCTCGTTACGAGAGGGTTCGAAACTAATTTATCATAAACAATATACACACTCGTCGTTAAATAATACAGTTTTCCGGACGCGGTGGGATAATCGGCCGGTATTCGCGATTAGCATTAAATATTATATTAACATTACAAACACACGAGGTATAATAACGAAGGCAATATAACGCGATTCGAAAGAAGCCCAAAGCAATTTCGAGCGATCGAATGAACAACATTTTCGACAACCGCGCAACCTATTTTCTAGGTTTTTTTTTTTTTCACAACCACCGACTTCTCGATCCTTCGTGATGATGACGGTCGTCTCCGCGCGAAATGAAATCGAAACGCAATTTGTCGCCCCCTTCGCGTTGTCGTCCCCTCTCGCCGCGTATCTCCCTCGCAAAACCATCACGCGATTACGCTAATTCGGGTATCATTTATTTTTCGTTCACCCTTCTTCTCCTTTCTTCTTCTGGCCCTTCCTATCGTCGCGCGCAAACGAACCCCCCCCCCCTCCGTGCCTTTCGAGAGGCTCCGCGCTCGAATCCACCAACTTTGAAGTGCCGGTGGGTTTTTGATGTAGCCACCAACTGTTCCCGCCATGCAAAATAGTGAATCACGCATTAAGCGGAGATAAAGCGACAAATAACTCGAGTATATTGGACGGGCGGATAAAAGAGAGAG
Source organism: Pseudomyrmex pallidus (assembly GCA_014825455.1). Taxonomy (NCBI): domain Eukaryota; kingdom Metazoa; phylum Arthropoda; class Insecta; order Hymenoptera; family Formicidae; genus Pseudomyrmex; species Pseudomyrmex pallidus. The sequence continues at coordinate 6,518 of QVNV01001843.1, read as the reverse complement.
AGAAGGGATCGCTATACGCTCGGTTACACCGAGAGAGCGAAATCGGTGCCGCGTTTAATACCTTGGAAAAATGTTTTCTTTCGTCGCGGACGCACGCGTATCGCGACACGTATCGCGTGATAGGGACGACGACGCTCGAATCTAACAGCGTCTCTCGGCAGAGTCGGGTACAAGTCATCGTAAATGTATCCTCGGTGAACAAACACTTGAAATTCACGAGCGATAAAAATATGTGATATTTTATTCGATGAAAAAAAAAATCAATTGCCACGCGCGTTGCGTGTGTGTTGTGAGACATCGCGACGCGTCTCGTGATGGTTTCGTGACACTCGTGTCAATATGTATTCACGACAAGAGACTTGCGGTATAAAGCGAGGAAGAGAGGAGGCGCGCGACAAGAGACACGAGAGTGATCTTCGACAAAGACGGCACGTGAGAGCCAAGTATTAATTCTCCCCGCGTGACGGATACGCGCCACCCTTGTTATTCCAGCCGAAGACACAACTCGCCACTCGGCTTCGCCACGTGACCGGATCATACTTTATTGGAAAATGTGCAAATACAAGGCGCGCGCGTTCCCGCTTCTCGACTTTCTCCCAACTATACTTCGCGCGCATTATTATTGTTATATTATTATTATTATTATTGTTATTATTATTACTATTATTACCACGTATTTTTCGGCCACGCTTTTTCAATAATACGCGACATTTGTAACGACAACAAAGCCCGACGCGAAGCAGTTTTCTGATGCATTTTGTTTCGTCAAACCGCGTGCATTTCCGCGTGTAAATAAAAACGGCGCGACTGAATTTCATAGAAATGAACAGCGCGGTCGGCCGGCGATCGTTAAACGCGGTGGCGATTGGCGTAAAACCGACGTTCGTTAAATGTAAATCCCGCGACTCGAGCGGACGATGCAACCCCGAGGGAAGAATTTTCGTTATCGGCGAAACAAATTAAAGCGTTAGAGAAGACAGGGCTGAGAAGCAAGTACAGTGTGGTATCCGGGCCATCGCGGATGAGGGACGAGACTTGCTTTTCGGACAACATAGGCGAAACCTAGCGAACTCGGCTCTAACAACATAATTCAATACCGAGGGGGAGAGGGCCACTACCTAAACGTGTTTCCGCTCTATTCCAGGCCGCGCTCTCGGGGACTTATATTTCCTGTTGTTACCGCGCGATTTCCGTGACCACCGTGAAGGGAGAAGCCTGATGCGCGCCATACCGTGTCCGAAGCGTAGCCCGACGATAGACCCGAGTTTTTTCGCCGAACGATCAACGACTTTTTTCTACCCGCTACACCATTTGCGCGCGAGTTGTTTTTTGCGCCGTCCAAATGAGCGGAGTGATATCGACTCTGTCAGTCGTGACATATGCGATGTGTATCCAAACGTAATCACATTATAACGTGACGCGATATTTTTCCGTGCTGATGCAGGCAATAAAAACCTGCGCGCGCTTTGTGTAAGATTTACGTTAAATTACCGAGGTCGCGTTCTCCGCATGTCAGACACAGTCGAGTTTTGGCAAAGCCACGAACATTTTGGAATCTATGTGAGAAACTGCAGAGGAAAATATTCGGAGGATTCGTCGGAGGATGTTGTTGATTAATAAATTAACGAGAGACGACACATCATCCGGCTAACCCTCTTTTCCCTCCGAAAAAAATCCCGGTGAAAGAAACGATAAAATCGCCGACGGGATAACATTTTGTTTTCGGATAGTAAGTGTTGTGTATAGTAAACTTTTGCGCGAATTATTAAACAATAGAACGGGAGAGACGAACGAGTCGCGATCGGCAAAAGCTGATCATTCTTCAGGTCGGCGAATCGCGATCGGTTGAAAACGAGGAAAATTTATTCCGAATAGTTTTCGATTGAAATGACGATGCAGCGCAACGTCGTAAATATGTAAGAGCCTTCGTGTACGAACTTCGCGCTCGCAGTATGCGAGCGAAAAAAAAACCGATCACTTAAACGATTCAATTTCGCATAATAGTCGTACATCATCCCGTTCGTTCTGTATAATCACACATCTGCGTACGCGCGTGCCACAAGTTTATTTACATTAACGATATTACGTAAGCTGCAGAGGCGTTGCTGGAGCGCTACTTGACATTTTACCGCAATGCAGTTGTTCTCTCGCGCACTTTGCGACACAAAATACGTAAATTAAATTTGTAAAATAAAATAAAAAAAAAAACAAAACCCAGCCGTGTGTCTGAAAGTAAAACGTTACGCTCGTCTCTCTCTCTCAGAGAGATTTTGCTCACTCGCAAAGTTTAACGAGAAATTCAAATTAAATCCACGTGCAACCTTTATCATCTTCTTTTGCAATAAAACTTGCAACTCTCTTTCTAAGAAGCTCGTTCTAAAAACAACTCCTTTCCTCTAACTCCATTGATTTTGCACAAAATAGATATTTTAATCTACATCTTCACACAAACGTTAATTCCGACTCGCGCAGTCTCAAGTTACTTTTGCAATTTCGCATTTTCGATTATGAAAGAAAAAATATTATATAATATTTGAGAGAACTGACATTCTCTAAAACATAAAATAAACATTATTTCTCTCTCTAAATCGCTCACTCGCGCGATGGAGCTCGCGGGGATTCCGCGTTGCACGTGAGAGATCTCCGGTAAAAAGCCCTTTTTTTTCTGTTTTCTTCGATACGGTAAGGCCTCGCGTGCGCGCATTACCTAACCCCATCGGCGTCGTTTTTCAGTTCGCGGTGCGTAATCGCGCAAACTTGTTCTATGGCATCGCATGCAGAAACGCGCGGATCGCGTCGCTAATTTGCGTCGGTAATGACCACGTCTACGAGGGAGAGAATTAGCCGGCGGGTGGCGAGAAGGGGGAGAGAGAGAGAAAGAGAGAGAGAGAGAGGAAGAGAAACGAGGGGAGTTCAAGCCGGTGCAGCCGCGGCAGCGGCGGCGGCGGCGGCCGTTCTCCTCTGATCCGTATCTGACGTCTGGTTGGCTGGTTTATGAATGGGGTGGGATCCGCTCTTGATCGCTGTACGATCGCGGAAGAAGATTGATCTGTCCTCGGTGATATGCGATTATCAGAAACGCTCGCGGTAAATAGGACCCCATTTAGCTCCGTTTCGCTCGCGGCGGCGCGCGGCCGTTTTACACCGCGTACGTACTACCACGCGGAAGTGATTAAGGCGGCTAGGGCATGAGGGAAATCTAGGAGACCGGTTGAGAGGTGGCTTTTTAAACGCGCTTCTCTTGCGCAAAGTTCATCAGCGGATTGTAAAACTGCGCGGGACGAGAAAAATAATGTGCGCGAAATAACAATAGCAATTAACGAACAATGTGCTAAGAACAATTGTTACGCGTATCCTTCGCGTAAACAAGCGTGAAAACAAGCGCGTAATGCGCTCGTCACGTAATTAATATGTGTCGAGCTTGTGTGTTCGCGTGTCTTTAATCGCGCAAGAAAATGACTTCAATTTCGCCTCGTTGATCGAGAATACGAATGCAAATCAGTTTATCGACGCTACGCCAATCGCTTCGGGTTTTTTTTTTCGGTTAAACAGTTTTGGCCCGCAGATGCCTCGTTAGAATTACGTATTCGGATAATAAAACCAAAAAAAAAAAAAGTAAAATAAAACGCGAGAGAGCGCGCCGCGCAGCTTTCGCGAACGTGAGAATGAAATACTCTCGTGTGCGCCTCCGCGTCGCGTATAAATATTCATGTCACATACAGCAGCACGGGGAGCTTGAATATCTAGGATGTATTCAACGGAGGATAATGTGTTTACTGCGGCGAGATGTGTCTTGATACCTCGGCTAAGGTAACGCGAGAGCTTCAAATTCAATATTTCCACCTGCGCTCTCTGTTATCTCGAAAATTACACACTCGCGGATACATCATCCCGATATATTCTTCTCGCGATCGTATTAGAAAAACTATCCTTTGCGAAAAAGACGTCTCGATTTTTTTTCTCCCTCCCGAGAGTTAAAATTTCAGTTACGCCGCGAGAACAGGTCGCGGTTTGCAATATCGTTTGCGCAAATCTCTCTCCGTAATACATCTGCTTTAAAATTTTTTTCTATTCGGTATAAAATACCGCGCACACGTTATATAGAATCCACTCGTGTCACAAAAAACTACGTGTAGCGAAGAAAATGTTCGCTCAACAAATATAAATGCGTCGTCGCGACAAATGCGACAAAAAAAAAACTGGATGCCAGTTACTTACCTGCCAGGCGTTGGAGTCCAGAGCGAGGTAAGACATGTTGTTAGCGTCCTCCGTGATTGAAGAATCTGCGAAGCACTCGGGAACTCCCGCCGATCGGCACGCTGAGCTCGTCCAGCTTGTCACTCAAGTTCCGAGATGATCGGCAGGCGGCATCTTCCGTCGGCAGTTTCGTCAAACGTTCGAACTGTACTGGAAACAATTCAAAGTACACGTGGATTAATAATTACAGTAGGATAGCGAGCCGGTAAATAATTTTATTTTATCTGCGATTTAATTAAAATCATTTAAAAAAATTTTTGAGATTAACATACACATTCTTACGAAACTCTTACAGATGACCGAAGTTCGGAAGGTCAATTATAATGTGCGGAATATTGTACATCTGCCATCGTGTTTTAATTACGAAAAAAAAGAACAAAAAACCTGGACATCAATTGCACACGTTCAACAAATGTGCGATCTTCGTAAAAATAAATTTCTCGAAATTCATTTCGACGATGTTTTTTGTCACCACGTGCGTGAATAAGGCGCGAATACCGGCGTGAAATTTGGACGACAATTTTCCGCGACGAGTACAACAAAAATGCGAATTACTTTCGTCGGTCGGGAATCCCTGGGGCGTCGCGTCAACGGATCGGGAACTTAGTTAAGCAAAGTTAAATACGGCTCCCCGAGGTGGCACGACCGCTTTTTAATTGCAAACACTTTCACAAAACGAGAAGATATCCCAAGACGCTCGGAAGGTAGAGATTATTATCGTTCCATTCTCTCCCCGGCTATTTTAATAAAAATGGATTCGAATCGTGCCAATACATCCGCACATATATGTTTCGACACAAAACGCGTGCACGCAATTACAAAGATGTGGGAGAACATTCCGAATTTTATTCGAAGAAAAAACGATAAAAAAACACGAATAACCCGAACGTCAGAACAATATTTGAACGCGCTTCATTATAAATCGCAAACGGAAATGTTTTTGTTTTTGATACGAATAGAAAGAAAAATGTTATTAGCTATACGAGTAAATAACCGGGTTTGATCACATGATTTGTAGACGGGAACATTTTTATTTAAACGAACAATCGCTCTAGTTCGGACAATGGCGATGAAATTTCGGAGACTAATTCATTGTTGAATCTCATCACGAGCGATATTCATAAACAGCCTATTCAACGCCATTATTCGTTCAGGTTTTCACAATTAAAACACATAATACCGCATCTTTCAATACGCGCTCGTGATTCATGTATGTAAATTCGAGAAAATCAAAGGACATCATCGTTATTAATTTTACACGCAGGACATAACAATATATTTTCCGTGTAAATGTGTGCGCGCGTGCGTGTGTGTGTGTATGGTATGTACTATTTTAATCAAAACGCTTTGCGTTAAATGCACCATTCATATCAAACGGTTATCATATTATCAGCGAGACTTCAACATCAAAAAATGAGCACACGTGAAAACCAAAAACACGACATTTATACTTTTCACGTATATAATGGGGACATTTCTGAAGTTCTACATTCTAAAATAAACAAACTTTACTTCAACTCTCGAGAAACACTGCTCGCACGCGCTTGTCAAAAAGTTTTGCATTACGAAATTTTATAGTTTGTCCGTCTGTTTACTTTTGCCAGACGAGAGGGAAGAAAAATTTTTCTCCATTATATACTCTTACGTAAAACACAAAACAACGTTTATTTCTAAATTTGACGGTGCTAACACGCGCGATATCTATCTCTCATCGTCGATATAATATACAGGACGTCTGGAAGTTCCCTTAATTTACTGTGCCAGTTACTGTGCGTTAATTAAAATGTGCTTAATTAAGCCGGTTAATTAAACATCCTCCAAACAGTCTCGGAGATTACGCGAGCACTCATTTTCGAATCTTCTTGGTTTACGCCTGTAATATTCGAGGGTTCGTGTTAAAAAAAGACACAGTCCGATGGTGTTGCGTGTCTCGGCATTTCACCAACGATGCGACACACAAGGCGCGAGACACAACGAAAAATAAGTAACATTTCTTGTGTTTTATTATTTATTTATATTGTTTTTCCGGAATACACTCTCGGTGCGGTGTGAAAGTCGAACCTTGACGGAGCGTCTCGAAAATACGACGTCGTCAACTCACCTCTCGCTTTGTATTTCCGGTCTCGCGACGATTCGCCGACGGGCGACGACGACGGTGGCGGTGGCGGCGGCTACCGGCGAAATTCGCGTTGTCGCGCAAAACCTCGTGCAAAAACTGAACGCGCAGAAAAGAAAACAGTTTCCGGCGCGTGTCCTGCGAG
>QVNV01001842.1:0-14917 GCA_014825455.1 Pseudomyrmex pallidus | reverse complement strand
CAATCCTCGCAAAAAAGTGAGTAACTTTTGTCTGAAACGTTTTTTTCTGTGATACATATTTTTCGAAATATGTGGCAAAATGTCCATTGCGTCGAAGTAACGATTTGATATATCTTTGCTCTTCTGTATAGAAGAGCAAAAGCGGCGGTGGTTTAAAACCGGCGTGTGGAAATTACGTCGTTTCGATACGAGTCGTTAATTATTAAGTTCCACCTGTGCGAGATAACCCGTTCCTTTGTTCGATCTTGATTATGTACGGTAATAAATTAATTACGTTAAAAAACTCTCACGTACGCATTTATATCCGACCGACGGCAACGGTTTATGTTTCCGAATAGTTTTCCCGGATGCAGTTTTATGTTTTTTTTTTTCAAGAATGTGTTTATATATTTTAAGTTATCGGAAGGTTTTCTCTGGGCGGGTGACACACAACGCGCGTTTTTGTCCAAATTCCAAGTGTCGTTATCCGAGCCACGTGTTTTTGACTCTCTCTCGGCCGTTCTCCGCGTATTATAGTTCCAGTTTTAATATAATAAGGAAACTGTCGTGATTAATGAGCGCAGTTACCGTTAATTTGTATTACCGCGATAACGTATTAATGAACAAAGTTATATACCGCTACACTACTGTGACGCGACCGAGATTCAGAAACCTTGCCGGAAAAAGGCCGTTCCGGTGAGGAATCGCGAAAAGTACCTCCCCCCCCTCCCCCAGCGATCTCGCGATGATGATAATCCAATTATCATTCCGCGATTACTTTTCTCGACTCATCGCGACGGCGGCTCCGACAAACAGACTAATCCCTTTCTCGCGCGATTGCGCGAGATATTAAAATTTCTAACAAAAAAAAAAAAAAAACAAATTTGACTGCAGTCGTCCTACAACTTGTCGTTGCTGAAAAAAAAGTGTATATATACTCGCGCGTTATCAATTTTTTATTTTTAATATTTATATCTCGTTTTATCGCGACTTTCAACTTTCTTCTTTGCCGCTTCTTTGAGCTCTCCGAGTCACGACACACTCGTAAAACGTCTCTCGACTACGCGAGAGATGAGATTGCGGATCCAGAAAAGCTGCATGCACGTACGTACGGCAGCAATTCGCGTGCTCGCGCGCCACGTGTGCGTGACATGCTGATCTAATTTCCATGTGTGTCGAAGGCAGACATAGGCGACTTATTACCGACGATACCATTTCGCACTCTCTCTCTCTCACTTGATTCGTTTTCTCTGCTTTGTCATTTCTTTCCTTTTTGCGGTGTCGTCTCCACGCGCGATTGAAAGTCAAGACCGATCGTACGTCCGGTTATATACCATGAAATACGCAAGAGCGCTGCGCCGCGAGACTACCGGTTCTCTCTCTCTCTCTCGGTTATATGTTCGATCTCGGTGTCGCAGTAAATTCGCAGAGGAAACAGGCTCTTCCGATCGTTATCGCGATGGCGCGGCGCCGATAACGCGAGCGAGTGTCGCGGAACAACAAGAAATCCAAAGCAAAAAAAAAAAAAAAAGCGACACCAGATCCAGTCTTCCGCGCGAGTCTCTCCATTTGCAAGTGAAATGCGCGGCGCAAAAACTCGCGTAGCGATTTTTACCAAAGCGCGTAGCTTTTCCGTAGAGTTTTTCAGTGGTCCAATTCTTCCGATGTCCGGCGTTCTTGTTAACATGCATACACACACACGTAGAGAGCAAAGTAACATCGAACACCAACGAACAGATGCAATTTCCAGATAATTTCGTTTTACGACTTTCGTCACTTTTTATCGAAAATAAATTTCGACGAAAAAAATTTTCCAATGAAAAAATCAATGTCCCGTTTTGAAATCTGCGACGACAAGTTCAAAGAAAAACGCGATGTATCTCGCGAAACGGGTACACCGCGCGATTCCGCGCCTCGATACGCTCGCGCGCGCGCGCGTGAGAATCGCGGGCGAATTAATTAGCGCGACGTACGTGTCGCGCGCGCGAACACGTTCCGATTGTGCGAGCGTTTTAACGTGCGATCGGCCGTGATAAGACCATCGAGATACACGCACGTGTGTACGTGTGCGCGCTCACACATCGGTTTTACTATCTGGGAATAAGGTATTGCTACACGCTGTTCTTTTTTCTTTTTTTTTTCGCTCCCGGTCGCCCTCATCCGGTGCGCGATTTCTCGCGCACACGTTACGGAAACACGGTTTCTCTCTTGTATGTACCGTAATTGCATCGAATCGGCCCTAATAATTCAGGATACGCCGCGATTGATCGCGTTTTCCTCGTCTTTCTCACAGAGTTTTCTTCTTCTCTCTCTCTCTTTCTCTCCGCATGATCGTTCGGCAGTACCTACCTATTCGCGCAGACAGTGTTTTCCTTCGATTTAATTGTGGCGCAAATTGCGAAACGCACGCATTTCGCTGCTCCGCAGAAAGGCGAAACACCCGCGGAAAGATTTACGAGCGTAAAAAAAAAAAAAAGCCATCCGCGCGGCTGTGCAAAGACTGTCTGCTCGATTTCAAGCGCCCCTCTCTCGAAGGCGCGCGGAATTGAATCAGAGAGAGAGAACTGCAATTAATGGACTTCTCCGCCGCGCGCTCGATTGCCGAGTTCGTTACGGCAAAACGCGCGCGTCAGGTTTTGCTGAAAATTGAAATATTTCTCTTATCGCGCGAAAATGTATATCGCGCGTTTTTAATTTTGTATCGCGAATTTCTTTGCATTCGCACGTGTCTGCGAAGAAATGTTTTTCGTCGAACTTCGACGTGTTTTTTTTTTTGCGTTCGCGCGCGTGGAAAAAGCTTTTCCTCGCGGAAAACCTTCCTCCGCGCGCGCACCACCCGGACGTCCATCTCGCAGGATATCCGTTTTCTCACGCGAAAGAGAGAAGCGCGCGACGAGAAAAGAAACCACGACGAGAGAGGTTGATACCAAATCCGGTTTTGTCTTTTCGTCTTTCACGCGGAATCACCGCGCGATTATTTGCGCCTGTATAGACACGTCCGCGTTTTGTACTCGGATGCTTGTGCAACTCGCGCAAGAAAATTGCTTCCTCGTAGCTAAGAAGGTAATGATCTTGTCTCTCGACGGTTCAACGTCTTTCTTCCGGAAAACGCGCGCGCGCGCGTCCTTCCCGTTTTCGCGTATGATCCCGTTAAATGAAGAATAATCGCTGCAGTTTCGCAAAGTTGGAATTTGACTGCGTGTTGCGAAGTTACGAAACTGGGTTGCGTGTTCGCGGGATAAAATTTGAATGCGGATGCAGTTTACGAGAGAATTTACAGAATCGACGTTTGTCGGGAAACTTCGCTCGCTCAAAAAAAAAAAAAAAAAATTTAAAGAACTTTGTTCCGTAGTTCGTAAACGCTCGAGAGTTTCGTCTCACTCGTCATTTCTTATCTCGAAAAAATTTTCGTATCGCGTTTAAAAACCTCTCGAAAAGTAAATCTCTCATACGTGCGCATCCTGTATGTATGTATGCGCGCATCCGTCTTCACGGGCGCGCAATGACGGTCGTTGGTTCTCCGTTAACGCACGCTTCGTTATCCTCGTTAGCGGAAAGTACCCGTGCGAATGCAGATTTCGCGTTTCTCTAACGAGCTCAACGAACCGGATACCTTCGATTCCGCACGACGCTTCCGACGATCCCTCGCAAGTCTGCGAGCGACCGGAACTAATTCGGCGCAAGAGAGGATATATATATATATACGTACTGCACACGCCAGGTGCTCGCAAGCACCGTCGTTCGCGCGACGTCGATAAAACGAAACGTTTCGAGAACTCGAAAAGGAGAGAATCGAGAAGCTGTTTGAGCGAGATGGATTGGCTTCGAGCGCGGCTATTGTATATCGGAAGATATTGATGACCCGAAGTTTTTGATTATTCGATCGAGACGATAGGTGCGGCGAGAAGAAACTCTCGTTCGACTTTCGAGCGTTCCCCGAAGTTCCATTGATACGCGATATCATTGAAAGCGATCCCCGAAAGGATTTGCGAAAGAAACGTTCGGCTTACGTAAGCTGAAAAAACTATATCTTGCGACCGAACTGAATGCGCGAGGAATTCAAATATAACGGATGACGTCACGGTTCGGAGAAACGTCTTTTGAACGTCCTTTGCTCGTTTTATTGTTACGAACTGCGCGCAGTCCCCGCAGACGAGTTCAATCCCTGGGATTCTTTCTTCTTACACCTCAACGGATATTCTGTGCAATTCACGCGCGTATAATGCGGACAATTTATTTTTTTTTTCTTCAAGTAGGATACAATTGAAATTTAATTGCGGTCAAGTTTCGTTGAAAACGTGCTCGTAGATTCAAACTCGTCTCTTCCGTTCGTGACGGCACGCGACGTGACGTTTCCCTCGCGCGTTTCAAAAGTCGAGACTTGACACGGGCAACTAATGGGTAATGGTTGTAATCAAGGCGAAGTATCTCACAGTGGAGTACTTCGCTGTTCGGATTCGATAAAATATGAAACAGATTGCCAAGATATTTTACACGTCGGATAGGATTGTGTTTTGTCACTTTATTTAAAAAGTTTATTCTTTATTAAACGTATCGGTCATATTTTATAGCGCGCATTATTGCGTCGCGTCATTTTTATATTATTACGTTGATGAAGCTATGTTTCAAAATAGACTGACTTCAGACGAAATATCACTGTGTTATTGTCACAAATAAATGTGCTAAGTATTTGCACGTTTCAAAATTTAATCACACAAAATTTATTACATTAAAAAGCACATGCGTTTCTATATTTTAGAATGTTCTGTAACTCAGTTGGTTTTTAAATTATTTTAAAGCAACTTGGTTGTAAAATATATTTAGTGTATTGACGGATTTCTTTCAAATCGTGCCGCCCTAGCTCTAAAATATGTTACGTGTAAATATACATACATCTGTAAGTGTTACTCCGAAACTGTAATCACCCACGTACGTAACAGGTGATGATTATAAAATTTTTGCCATTTCGTTTCGTTGCAGCAACAATTATTATTGACTCGCAACAAGAATTAAAAATAATAAATCTTTATTAATTGTTAAAAATAATAAAATTCAATTTTTTTCTCAATATTTTAAAAATTACTTACAGTATTCAAAACAATGCTGAGATGCTACGAATTTTGTCTCAGAGGTCAGCGTTCCTCGATGGAGTTCCTCAAATTTGACGGTAGCGCATGCTGCAGCTCGCACTTGGAGACCACAGAGAGAGAGAGATCTAATACCTTTACGCGCAGGCACGCACGCTCTCTAATCGCTCTTCCGCACGCAAAAAATACGGGAGATCGCACTTTGACAAAATGCACAATCTGAAATCTCTCTCTGTGTTTTCGGAGCAATCTCGCGTGACCGAGAAGAGATAAACACTCCGGCAGGTGGGATTCTTTAGCACCTTCTCTCAGGCGAGAGACGGAAAACGACGCGCGACGCGAACGAACCGTCGGTCACGGAGGGTGGTGGTCGACTGAGGTCTCTCTGAGAGGCGCCTCGTTGCGCAGCGCTCGCTCGCTCGCTCGCTCCTCCCGCGCGCGTTTTACGGCTGTGTCGATGCCGTCGCGCGCTTACACCGACACACGCGAGCTTTGTACGTGCGTATATATTACGCGCTTACGTTTGCGAGGGAGTTCCTTGCGCGCAGGACGAATAATTCACCCGCATCATAATCACACCGCGACGACGCCGCGCGTTTGAAGCGAGTTCGCTCTCGCGCGCGCGTGTATATAACTCTCGTCATCCCTCGGAAAACTTCCGCCCTCCTCGCTCTCGCGATTCTCATGTGGCTTTTGCGGTGTTGTTTTGCGGTACATTTCGGGTTCCGGGGTTGCCTTGCGGCGCAAGTGCGGCCGCAGACGCATTTAAAGCATATTATCGCCGCATCCCGACGCACTTGGTGATTCAATTAATTAGCACGCAAATTGCGCGTCTGTAAAAAAAAAAATAAACATCTATTGAGCGCTTTTGTATTAAAAAAGATGTACCGAATTTTTCACGCTCGTTTTTTTTGTGTACTCGAGGGTATTACACGTAGGTATTGAAATCGGGGTCAACGTGTCCGCGCCGTGACTACGCAGAATGCAGATATATATATAACCGGGGCGGTGGGAACACTGGTTGCAATCTCTTGGAAAACGCGAACGTGTCGCGAGATATACCCACACGTATTTTTTACGTTTAAGCAAAAGCTGCTTTTACCTCTGACTTGGGATAGGTACCGCGGTAAGCGAACGCGTGGGAGTGCCTCTCCGAAGGATATTTGCACAAAGGAAACGTTTTCAGCATGATTTGGCATTGCCTCCCTCTCTTTCCCCCTCCCCCCCGCGCGCGCACAACTCGGAAAACATCTTTTATCTGGTTTCTCTTGGAACGCGCGGTAGAACGCTATGAATGGAGCTAATGAAAGCCGGTTTCCGTGGCGACCCTCGTTAGACAAAACCAAATGAGAAAGAAGGAGAAGCAGAAAGAGAGAGAGAGAGAGAAAGATAAAGCGCGTTTTGTAAAAAAGAGATAAAAACACGCACATGCACGCGTGTGAGTGCTTTTATGTACAGCGCGAGTCGCAGATAGCGACTATCTTTTCATAAAAAATATCTAAAACTATCCACAAAAGGAACAGAAGTTACATTTTTTTTTGCTAATGCCTTTTATTGTACACACAAGGTCAGTTAAGTTACATAAAAAATTACATTTGCTTTTTCGTCGGGTTTAGTTTGCATTCCTGCAGTCGTCTTTTGCGCGCACGCGCAAAGAAAAAGTTCAGAAATGGTTTCAGTCAACGTCAGTCGATTCACGTTTTGTAATTCACGTCGCGAAGCTCCCTCGCGAATTTCTTTTTCGCGCGGGAGATTTTTTCCTCTCAATTTTTCTCAGTTTTTTTTTTTTTTTTTTGTCGATTATCGTTGCCAGAAAATCCGAACAACTACGCGGCGTCACTTTCGATATGCTACGCGTCGTTGCCTCGACATCTCGTCGGTTACAAAACCGCTCGGCGCGAAATTAAATAACAAAAGCAATACGCCAGACCGTCGTTTTCCATTTGTTAGACTCTTTGGATTGTGCCATTATTTTTAAATCCACGTTTGCATCTCGTACGATTACGTTTGCATCTTGTAATCGTACGTGAAAAAATGAAAGATTCAAATGAAGAGATTACGCGACTAGAGAAAATAAACATTAATGCGGAAATAATTGCGGTTAAAATACATATGTGGAATGTAATTGTCATCGTGTTACTTTTTTACGGAGATATTTAACATGACGATTAGTGACAAATAATGCGAAACTGCACACCGCTCGTTAAATTTGTAAGCGCGGCAAAAATCCGCGCGCCGCCGTCCCTTCGCCGCCGTCCCTTTCGTTTTTGACCATAAATTCATCCGAGCGCGTTTGCGAAACCGCGCGCGCGTCTGTCCAATTGCATCCGCAAAGCGTGTTTGATTCTCCCGCGTCGATAAATCACAGTTATTCGTGTGTGCGCGCGTGTTGGATTCGATGCGCTGTTAAGCGGTCCCGTATTTCAGGCATTAAGAGATTCAAGATTTGTGGAACACGAAGCGAAGGGATTTGCGGAATGGAGGATTCATTCGCACGATGGCGAACGAGGCGATATGTGATTGCCAAACGCACGTCTCTATATCTCTGTATAATTTATTAAACTGCGATAAATCAAAATATTTTATATACTTAAAAAAATGGACGATCTCGTAAATTTTACCTTAATCGTTGCAATAATTAACGTGCTTTTTCCTGTTACTATAAATTTATTTACGATGGGAAAGGAGTTATATATTTCTTATAATACTAAGAAATAGAAAACTGAAAACACCACGGACTATATTAAAAAAAAAAAAATTATTCTTCAACCGATCATGTCTTGAATATTTTACACTGATCTTTTCGCAACTATTGCGAAAATGGTTAACGACGCGCGAAGATATTTGTCAAGGCGTCAAGGCGTTTGTGAAAGCGTCGGTGGTGAATAGATCGCGAATATTCGCAACTTCTCTCTCCCTGGATTCTTTCTCTCTTGCCAACTCGCATCCGCCGAATCTTTGTATTTCCGGCTGGCGCGCGTGCAACAATAACGCCTTTAATTATCGCGAGCAATTAAAATCGTTTTCGTATGGAAACTGAGCGCGGCGCCGCGTTAACCGGCGCCGAATGTCGGCGCGTTTTGATACGCGTCTAATGGCCGCGGAAGCGTGTGATGAAAATACACGCGGGAAAAATCCAAATTGAAAGCTGACGAACGTTATATTTGCTTGCCAATAGACAAGGTAATAAATCATAGCCATGTTGAGTTTCTCAACCATTCCGTGATACACACTGGAAAAATCAGCGACTAAACAAATTATTAGACCAAGAAAACGCAACGAATTGTAGTCACAAAAATCTGGGGAGAGAACAATTCTTTAGAACAATTTAATAATTTTTGGACGAATCACTTTTCTACAACTGGCGCAGTCAGGTTATTGGAAGAAACTCTTTTCAATAACATAATAATTTTGCGACGTGTCGGAAGACGAATTGAAACACATTTCGAGTAAAAGATCTTGACGTAACATACCGCTGTCTAATCGAACACAATTTTACCGCAATACTCCACCACGTTGTTTTCGGGAGAATCGGACATCGAGACGAAAAATATAATGTGACGCGTTCATTGTCTTCAACGGCGAGAAGAAAAGAGATTTGAGAAAGTGATCGAAAGAGAGTAAAACGGGAGAGAATCTGCTACCCCTCTCGAGGGATAACGAACACTGGGTTTTTTTTCTCTCATAATGTTGGAAGTTTACGAAGTTTGCCGTAATCGAATCTCGTTAATACGGTCTTGGAAGATCTTTGGCAATTTGCCGGAGGGCCGACGACGTGAAGAGCGACACCGACGACCGGGAATGTGAATCTTATTCGCGGGAATGATGCGCGTGATTACCGACGTGATTCGGCAACACTTTGAACAAACTTTAATAAAGAAACAAATCAAAACGAGAGTAATTTCTACTTGAAAAAAAAACAACTACTTGTTATATTTGCGCGCACACATATTTTTATAAGTAAAGTGTAAACTTTCATTTTATTTCTTAATTGGATGACATTCCAGTTAATATCTGTAGAAATAAAAATAAAAGAATGTTGCATGAAATTTGAATTTTCTGATGTTATCGTAATCATGAGATCTACGATCGCGCGATTAAATAAATCGAGGTTGATACTTGAGTAACAAACGCGCAACGAGTTGTTTGTACCTGTGGTCGAGTTTCGAGCGGGATAATGAGCGGAACGCGCCGATGGTTGCATTACTCTCGCCTTGTGCCGGCTAATTAGTTTATGAGCGCATCGAGAAACTAATTATCCGTCCCAAATAGACTTTCGTTTACGATCAATTTCTACTGCGAAGAGCAATGACCGCTCAAAGCACAATACCGGCGGCAAGTTCGTTGGAAGCATGCGCGCAAAACTGCGGAAAAGTTGAAGTAGTTTGCTAAAACAATTGAATATGTCGGGATAAACTTTAAGTGCTGATTAAAACGGTTTTTCGCTATTGTTTTTTTTTTTTTTTTTACTAGCAGGCGCGCGCTATTGCTTTTCTTTTAACGTGTTCTGTCAGTGAACACAACTTGTCTCAATGACAGCTTGTATTCGCATGTACGACGTAAAACGAGAAAACGCATCCAAGAAAACGTCAGCGAAAGACGTCCAATCAGCGTCACGATAAAAGGTGGCAACAATCAAGATCGATCGAATCGATTGTGATTATTTGCACACGCTTTTTCTAGTCTGATGCAATTTGATGATTTTTTAATGGATTTTTATACATGTAATTTATCGAAATAAAATATTAGAAGACATGTATATCTCTCTCTTATCTGTGATGTGTCTGAAAGATATTTTTTTTCTTGTAAGTGATATACAAAACAATCTCTTAGAAATTGTAGAATTATTATACATCTGTAATTTAACGAAATGTAAATTAATTAAACATATTTTATCTAGAATATATCTTATTTGGAATAATATCTCTTTATCTAAGATAATTGATCTAAACCAAATTATATCTTATCTAGAATAAATTCTGAAAAATATGTTTCCTCTGGCAATAAAAAATAATCTCTCTTAGAAATTGTGATAGATAAAATGCGTTCTCTCAAGCGAGTTGAGCAGAATTTGTAAAACTAATTAAAAATTGCGGAAAAATTATTGGTGCAAATTTAATTAATTTCCGTTGAAACTTTAGTTCATTATTATCGTCGAAAATTTAGTTCACAATATCGTTAAAAAAAAGAGCTTTACTTCGCTTTTTTTTTTTCCAACACGAATAATGGAAAATAATGTGCGCGCCGCATGCAGGAAAACCTGCTTAGTCATATATTGTGCATGAGAGAATCAAGAGATGAAAGTTTATGACTGTGCGATATGTGACGTATATGACGTTTGTAAACAATATACAACAACATAAAAATGATTATCAGATAAACTTTATACGCATATCGTATTTAAAACTTGCGCATCTACACACATGAAATATACATTTATTTATTGTCTGATGATAAATGACGTACAATCTATATTTTGTGTGGGAAAAACTATTATTTCTGACAGAGTTCTTTAAACTAGTTTAAAAAAACACATTCAAAATGTATATTACTTTACATATTTATTATATTATCATAATTAACATAAGATATATCAGACATATTTCTTATAATGTTTAAAAGAAAGTGTGCGTCAAATTTTTAAACTCACAGAATTATTGTGTGACTTGATATAAACATCAAGTCACATTTATACAATAGAAAATACATTTCTTAACAAAAAAATGTAAAATATATTAGAAATTAATAAAACTCAATTCAAATAGAATTGAATCGCTTTTATTAGCGCGAAACATCCTATAGCTGTAATTATATTAACATGTATTGTATTACCATTATTACAAAGATCTGTACTGCATATTCCACATTCTCCAGATTCTATTATAGAAGCGTATTTATTTATATGTGCATCCAAGTTTGGGGTGTGCATCCAAGTTTGGGCTGTAAGTGCTATGCATGTATGAATGTTCACTTCACTGCGATCAATTGCTTCTACAAAAAAAAAAAAAAATACATTTAGATACAAATTAAGACTTAGTAAAAAAAGAACACAATTTTTATTTTTGTTGTTATAACATACATATAGATATATCATGTATTATGTAATATACAATGTATATGTACACACATTTATATAAGCTTCATTTACTTACTAAAATGACATTTGAGACAGTTACCAGAACAATTTATTGCATACTTGTTTGACGGACAACTGTCAAGTTCTGAATGACAATCATAACATTTTAAAGCTTTACCTGCAAAAAAAAATTAATTGAGCAATAAGTTGAGCTTATAAAATCGTATTGACTCGCGCGTTATTAAATAGAATAGAAAGTTGATATAAATATCACATAGTAAAAATATTGTATATGTGTTTTGAGGTTTAATTAATAAAGAAATTTATAAACCTCATTTTTTTATATATACCAAATTATTATATTAATTAAATAAAGTTTTATATAGACATATATATGACACACTGTAACTTTTATACATACATAGCTTATATACACGTTGAATATTATCACAAATTAATTATGTTAATATAAATTATTTATAATTATATATACAACTATGCTTAATAAACGTTTAATGCAATTTTTCAGTATATTTCTAGCAAGCGCACAATATAAAAAAATATTTGCATTACTAGTTGATTTTTTAAATTGTAACTTTTATTACCCTTTCGTGGACAGATCTAAAAAATGACGACTAGTTGAACAGACTAAGTCTGTGAGACTTATGCAACTTTAAAATCGATTATCTCCGTGAAAAATCAATATTTTTTCCAGTTTTTTTTTGTTTTTTTGTTTTAAGTAAAAGTTTGAACGATTCTGCCTTGATAAAAAATCTCTAGTAGTTTTGATGATATAAGCGTTAAAAAAAACTAGTTTTTACTAGAGACGCCGATGCGCAATTTCTGAGTGAGAGACTCTGTTCGCAAAAAATTGAGACTCTTATTGGCTAAAATAGGTTTTTTCTAATAATGTAACTGAAGATATCATAAATTTGCCACATACCTGATGGAAAAATAGCGAATATTATCGCGAAAGAAAATATTAAGCAAGAGAGACTTCGTATTTCCATTTTTGATGGAGATATGTATGTATTCTGATACACGTTCTACCAACGACTGTGTCGAAATAGTTGAGAAGTTTAGGTACTTCCCAGCGATAGCAATTTATAAAAAAAACTTAAGAGATAAATGATAACTTAACTTATCGCATAATCTTATCGAAATGGTCGTGACACGTTATAAACTTTTTGCAGAACGTTTAAAATGTGAAAACTAAATTATTATTAGCGATTTTGTGTTTTCATTATTTTGCTGTTTTTCCTGTAATTAGAAAACATTTAAAAAATATGTAAAAATTGTTGCATACTACATTAAAAGATTTTTTCTTTTATAAAATTATATTTAAATAAAATTGTATTTTAAATAAAATTATATTTTATTTAAAAAATATATAAAGCGTAACATAAATTAGAAACAAAAAAGTTTAATTGCTTTTACAAAATCATCTTATTTTTTAAGAAATTTTAATGAAATGAATTGAACTAGCGAAAAAACAAAAACCTTTTTGTTTTTTAACTGATAATAATATGCTAATTTTGTTTAAGTAGAGTCTCAAACACATGCATAAGTTATGTACGTTTGTGAAAAAAAGAACAAATTCACGTTCACTTGTATTAATAATGATAAGTGATATTTATTAATTTCCTTTACCTTGAAAATAAGTTCGATATGGATAATGATTCACAATCAGATACGTTATCATAACAAAACAAAAAGAATGAGCGATAACGACAAAAAAAAAAAAAAAGAAAAAAACGAAGTTTGCGTTTACTTGTACGCTATCGTTAATGAAAATTTGTTCTCAAGCTTGCGCAATTTTGATCCTAACATAAATATAAATATATCCTCTATTTTTAGCATACATATATATATTTTTTAATATTGATAAAGAGGTATTGTCAGATTCGTACAGGTAATTCCAAATTTATGGATTTTTTGGGCTGTTAGAATTGTTTCAATTTTTTTTGTTATTTTCAAACCATCTTCAGTGGAACTGTTATAAACAAATGAGACAATATTCATATATAGTACGAGTCGATTTCATATATAATTTGAGTACAAAATTCTTACATGATAATGATAAGCGCAACTATTGTACCAACATTCCTTCGAGATTTTCGAGTGACGATGCTAACACATGTTGTGAGATGTTAAAATGTTGATGTCAGTCATTAAATGTTAGAAATAAATTGTGTAAAACGTGATGGAACACATTACTTTTGCACTACAGTAGAGCACAACTCAACTTTCTTCTGTTTTAGTCACTCTGTAGAAACAGTCGTGCTTGACATGTGTGTAATTAAAGTTATGTTCGCGTTCTGCGCATGCATGATTAGCGCGAGGATAGTGGATTGGGCAGCACGAGTAAATTGATTTGAGCGAAATACTGCATTTGACTGATGCGAGTCATTTGAATGATGCGGAGCTGACAAGTCGTGGAACTCTGCTGCATCTCTCTATTTTAGAACCTTAACATTAATCATTTTAAAAATCTTTGTGCTTGCGTTCTTTCAAATACGTAATTTATTGTAAATATAAATATTCATACAATTTGTTTTTCAGAAACACATTGTCAATCAAGAGTACATATATATTATATATATTATTACAATATAATATAAAAGATATATATATATATATATATATATATATATATTATAATATGATACTAATTTCATTAGAATTTCTATATTTTAACATTATCGGACATTTCGTAGTCTTCGTCGGAGACGTCGACGTCGGCGGAGATGTTGGTTGTTTCGTGGTCTCCGTCGTAGGCGGCGACGTCGGCGGAGATGTCGGTTGTTTCGTGGTCTCCGTCGTAGGCGGCGACATCGGCGGAGATGTCGGTTGTTTCGTGGTCTCCGTCGTAGGCGGCGACGTCGGTCGAGATGTCGTTTCCGCGGGCTCCGTAACGGGCGGCTCGCCCTGACATTCTGGATTTATAAAACAATTGTAAACAATATATGTGTACAAATTATGTAAAACTATTTAAATCCCATACCTGCAGGAAGAATAGCAGATGCCATTATTAAAAGGATAATCACAGACAGAAAGCCTCGTCTTTCCATTTTTGATGTGTCGTGATGTATGTGAAACTGTTCACTGATGAAATAGACTGTGTTATACAATCTATTTCATCAGTTGGTTATCAATGCTGTTATCAGCAAGTTAATCGTAGAAAAATGTGTTATCGAAGATATTTTCAATATCGTACTTTAAGTATATCTTCATTCCGCACAGTATTTATGGTACGTACATTTGATTTTGATCTTTTATGTTAAATATGGTATAAAATATGAATAAACAATATACGTATTTTTACAAGACAGTAGTATCACAGAACGATTTTATCGTGTGAAAGGGGAGAGTCTCCGAATAGAACCGGATTTGCTAGAGCATGAAGGTATTCGCTTCCCACTATGGTCTTATACACATAGTTGTTATTTGGTTTATACAAGATTTTCGATTGGGTTCGTAGTTTCAGCTGTTTTTCGATGTTCACTCGTCAGAACGGATACTGCATACGATTCCGATACATTGAGACACGTGTAATCACGAAATATGGAAGCACATGTGAAAACGCGAGCGTATATCTGTCATAAAGATTGTGAGAGTACTGAAACGTGTTCCGCAATAAAATACTGTCAGGAAAATTATATGCTGACATTAAATGTTTTACATGTATAAGCAAACTTATAAAACATGTCCCCAAGACGTATTCTCAGTAACTAATTGCAAATAAAACTTAAAAAACTAGGATGAGTTGATTTAT
>QVNV01001841.1:0-62451 GCA_014825455.1 Pseudomyrmex pallidus | reverse complement strand
TTTTTATTGCGCTGTCACGAACGCGCGAGTTGCGCAAGATATTATTGTGCGAGATTTCTCTTCAAAGCGAGACGAGCCTATCACAGTTGCGCGCAACAGTATATCGGGTCCGTTTCTCATGCTATACTCGTGCGAGCCGCGTCCGTGATGATTTACGGACACGACCGTGTCGGATTACTCAGTCGCATAACGTTATGGATCGGTGTAACATTACCGAGGAACCGGGTGAACTTTCGCGCATAAATTGATATCGGCAACGGGGCCGACTCGCGCGGACTTTTCTATGAGAGCGCACTTGATCGAAATCCGTTTTCCTCTCCCGCAAACGTCGTGTCGAAAATTTTTATCTTGGTGCCCGACCCGTCAAAGGACGGAGTTTTTGTATTTTTGAAGAAACTAAAAATTTTGTACAACTGACTAGTAGAAAATTTTTGATCAAATGCCAGTTCGATCGTTTTCGAACTCCAAAAGTTTTCGGAGATGATGTTTTGTCCGAGAACCGGCCGGAACTTGAATTTTACTTTACCAGAGCGAAGTAAACGTGTCTCCTGCGCGCAATTTCTAAAACAAACGTCACGTCGCGTCGTCGCGACGTACGGAGCAAAAACTGACCGACGACAGATTGACCCGAACGTCATCGCAGCAGCCGGCGGCAATCGTGACTCGACCTGTTCCGATAACGACAATCAGATGCGACAATTCGATTTGCGCCGCGCCGCGTTTTTGCGACCGTTGTCGCGCTCGCGATTTTTCTTGCGCACAGTTCGCCGGTCACGGTAACGTCTGAAAACGTTAACGTCGCTCGGTTTCGCAAGAACGAATGTTGTTATACGGTGCAACGACCAGCACGTAGATTTGTGCGTTGCTCGTTGCGGCCGCGGCGACGATGCGTACACGTCCGCGCGTACTCGACGGATCGAAACGCACGCGCGTATTCTTCCAAGTGAGTGAAACAAATTGTCCGGAGGAATTAAGAATCGCGAAAATCGCGTGAAGACTGTTTTATTGCGATTTCCGCAGGAAGCAAAACGTGTTATTAAAAAAATTTTAATACAATCTACGATCTTTTTCTAATTTCTTCCGAGAATTCTGAATGGAAAACTTTCGTCCACTGTGAAATATCACAGTGTCGCTTAAATTAAAAAACTATCTCGGCATAAACAAATAATCGATTTTCCAACATCGAACAAGAGAACGCAATTGAAAATACGTACGCGTTAAATAAAAATCTCGAACTCGCCGTTTTCCCGCGACACGGAATTTCGAGAAGAACGTTTTCTCTGAGCGAAGATCCTTTTGTTTTTTTTTTCCAGCCATGAGGGAATGAGCACTGGAGCGGGAGATGGAGGTGGAGGAAGCGTCGGAGGTGTCCAGAGCAGCGGCGGTGGTAGGAACACACCGCCGCACGGCTCGCCCACCCCCATGGACAAGGCGACCTTAAAAGTCCATCTTCCCAACGGTAAGTTATCCCGGGGATAGCTCATCAAAAAAGAAACGCTCTTTTGTGACGCGCGTTAGTCGAGAAAATAAAGGATTGACTTTCCGCAAGGAAGGCGATGTGCTTTGCCCTCTCGCAATTTTACGGAGCGAGCGAACACGGTCTCCGCTTTATTGCCGACGTTTTTCCGATATTGACAAAATAAGATGTGTGTAAAAAAGAGAGTTTTTGTCACGATTAATTAATTAATTACATTGTCATATAATATGTAACTCTCGACAATATAAAATTTTAATTTTAATTTTAATTTTTTGAGAACCGAAGTTTATCTTCTTGCAAAAAAAAACAACAAGAATAAAAGCACGAAATGTTGATTTAATTAAAGGTGGCTTCAATGTCGTCAAGTTCGGCGACGCCATCGACGTGAAAGGCATTATTTCTCTGGTAACTAGTCGACTGGCTGTTGGCACCAGACACTATCGAAACCTTTACGCAATGAGACTTCATCATCCCGGATCCGGAGAGAGTTATTGGTTGCATCAGGACACAACAATGTATCAGGTACGCAATGTATAACTCGATATGCGCCCGCGTACGCGTGCAATATCCAGCATCGATCGGTGCGTTCACATTCCTCGCAATTTCCTCGTTATGCGTGTGTGTGTTCAGGTGCAAGAGAAGTACGAGCGGAAGCATCCGCACTGCGAATGGAGGTACGAGCTCCGCGTACGTTATCTTCCTCAAAACCTGAACGATCTCTACGAGAAGGACAAGGTCACGTTTTACTACTATTACGATCAGGTGAGACGATCGAACTGACTTTTTACTCGAACGGTCTTGAGTTCAAAAAAAAAAAAAAAGAACAAATTTCAAACTACCCGACCATTCCATTTCACAATCAGGTGCGAAACGATTACTTGCTGGCGAATCACTCAGCTCTGGATCAGGAAGTGGCGGTTCAGCTCTGCTGTCTTGAGATTCGCTATTTCTTCAAGGACATGCCGCAAATCGCTCTGGACAAGAAAAGCAATCTGGAATACCTGGAGCGCGAGGTAATGGCTTCTCGGCGAATGCCGCGTGACGATAATAAATTCGATTTGTAAAATCCCGAATAGCCGCGCCCGCGTTTTCCTCTTCGTTACGTGCCTATACGCGAGCGAAACAATCATCATCACGGCATTGTATTTTCGCAGGTCGGTTTGCACAAGTTCTTGCCGCGCTCCGTTCTAAACGGGATGAAACCGAAAGCGCTCAGGAAATTGATACAACAGCACTTCAAGAAGGTGGCGGCGCTCACCGAGCTCGAGTGCATGTTTAAATTCTTCGATCTGTTGCGCGCTTACTACCGATTCGATCAGGAGAGATTCATATGCGCCTTAGGGGTGAGCGATGCTCTTAATCTAACGAAGGCGAGGGAATTATTACTTCTCGCATTTCTTTTTAATGCGTTACACTTGTAATTTTTTTTTAATTCCTAGTCAAGTTGGTCCATACCCGTGGAGCTAGTTATCGGACCGGACTTGGGTATATCTTACATGGCTCATCGGGGCGGAACAGTGGTGAGTCTTACAGATTTATATATGAAAAAAAACCACGAGCGAGAAAGATTGCGCGCGATTTTCCGACGAAACGCGACGGTTTTGATTACAGCCGACCAGAATGGCAGAGTTCTCGCAGATACAGTCTATCCAGACACTGGTGTCGGACTGCAAAGAGCACGCGAAAGCGTGCATTAAGCTGAGGGTCGCCGGCGCGGCGGAGACTCTCAGCATCACGTGCTCTAGTCTGGATCAGGCGGAGAGTCTCGCGGACCTGATCGACGGATATTGCAGGCTGGTTACGAGCAGCAACACCTCTTTGTGGAACAGAAAAGGTAAAGGGACGTTATTGTTGCCGCCGCGCGAAACAAAAATGCAATGAAATTCATCCCCGACTGTTTTTAAATTATTTGACACTCGCACATTAATTAATATTGACACATGTGTTATGTTTTTGTTTTTTCTCATTTTTTATTCGCAAGCTGGATCGTGGAAGAATTATCCTTGTCCGTGCAAAGGTAAACAAACGAAAGGATATATTGCTCTGTTTGAATGTTATGTCGTTTATGTATTGGTTTTGTTATAATGCGGTAATAAAAAAAAACGCGACTTATTTTACAATCACAACAGACGCGCAACCGCCGAAGTACAGACAAGATGGTGCCGGCAGTCCGGAACGCGGAGAAAAGAACGCTGGCAAAACCGGGACTATTTTATCCGAAGATTATGCGGAGATTGTCGACGAAGAGGGAGATTATTCGACGCCAGCTAGTAAGTGCCTGTTTTATCATACTAATGTGATAAATATTTATGTATCTCCTATTTAAACTTGTTTTGAAAAAATGTAAATTTAAAAGTATGTTAATTTAAATTCTGTTTTAAATGTTTCTGTGATGTATTTGATTAATTTCTCCGCAGCTCGAGATTACGAGATAGTCCGAAATCAAGTGGAACTGGGCGAAATTATAGGAGAAGGTCAATTCGGCAACGTTCACAAGGGATCGTACAAGGGAAGAGACGGTCAGACCATCGCCGTTGCCGTTAAGACCTGCAAGGTCGACGCGGATCTCGCCACCGCCGAGAAGTTCCTCGAAGAAGCTTGTACGTGTGTGAAAAATCTGTCTTTAATTAAAAAATTAAATATTTCTACAGAGTATAATTTATATCAAATTTCAGATATTATGCAGCAGTTCGAGCACCCGCACATCATCAGGTTGATCGGAGTTTGTTCGGAGGCGCCGATTTGGCTCGTGATGGAATTAGCCAGACTCGGAGAGATGCGCGCTTATCTACAGTCCAACAAGCATCGTTTAGACCTCGCCACACTTTTGTTGTACACGTTCCAATTGAGCACTGCCTTGTCGTACCTTGAAAGCAAGAAATTTGTACACAGGTAACTAACGAGTCTGTTTGTTGCTCGCGGACGTTGCACATTACAGTTTAACGTTCTTATTGTAGAGACATCGCTGCGAGAAACGTGCTGGTCTCGTCGCACACTTGCGTCAAATTAGCGGATTTTGGCCTTAGCAGATGGGTGGAGGATCAAAGTTATTACACCGCGAGCAAGTGTAAACTGCCAATTAAGTGGATGGCGCCAGAGAGTATAAACTTTCGAAGATTCACTACTTCGTCTGATGTTTGGATGTTCGGTTAGCATCTTGTTTTATCGACATTCTTGATTTTTTTTTGTGGTAAGACGCAACGCGAAACGTAATTATTGTTTCAGGTGTGTGTATGTGGGAGATTTTAATGTTAGGCGTAAAACCATTCCAAGGTGTGAAGAATAACGAAGTGATACGCAAGCTGGAGAACGGAGAAAGACTCGCGCTTCCCAATCATTGCCCGCCGCGATTGTACTCTCTGATGTCTCTGTGCTGGAGTTACGAACCCAGCAAGAGACCGACGTTCAAGGAGATTAGAGAAACTTTGCAGTGAGTAATTTAAAGCTTACTTTGTGAATTTTAATCGAACATTTCCGTTGAGTATTTCTTTATTTTATGTGTCTCGTTTAATTATAGCGAGATTTTGTTAGAAGAGAAGCATCAGCAGCAAGAAACGATGAGACGAGAAAACAGAAGAGTGCAAGCCATGTCCTGGGGTACGTCGTTATCTCCCGAGTTTTATATCAAGATATATGTTACAACAAACATACGTTTTTAATCAATAGTTTAACAGAAAATAACTAACTTACCTTGCACAGGTACAGACGATGTGCCGCCACCGAAGCCTTCCCGGCAGCCGCAAAACACGACGGAGCAATCACTTCTGTCCGCAGCGCCGGTCTCC
The DNA here is from genome assembly GCA_014825455.1 of Pseudomyrmex pallidus. Lineage (NCBI taxonomy): Eukaryota > Metazoa > Arthropoda > Insecta > Hymenoptera > Formicidae > Pseudomyrmex > Pseudomyrmex pallidus. The sequence continues at coordinate 57,189 of QVNV01001841.1, read as the reverse complement.
ACATACATCGTAGCGCAGAGTCCCGAGGTTCTCGCGCAACTCCTCAAGGACAATCAAGCCAGAGGGGTATGTCCCTCCGTGTACACAACACCCGCGTCTCCTTTCAACACGCTGGCGGTACAGTTCCAGGACGAGGATCAGGTCCTGACCACTGCCCTCGTGTCCGATCTGCCCTTTTTCGATCCCGCGCTCTCTGAACCGCCGTCCCTCGTCACGCACGATACCACTCAGTCCGGTGGCGATTCGATCCTGTCCGACGCCACTCTAGATTCCCTCGATTCTTCCGACACTCCTCTCATGTCGAGCCTCAGCATTTCAGACACGGCAGCGCAGACGCAGTCGCCCGTCGTCAACCGAAAGCAGCAGAAGGTTAAAGAGATGCAAAACTTGTACGCGGTTAGCTCGAAGGTGATGAGTAACGTCACGGGGGAACTGTACTCCCCCGTGCAGAAATTCTCCGTGTCCAACGCCGTGCCGCTGTCTACCGCGGTCGCGCCCGCCACGGTTGCAGGCGGCAGTGTCTGCGGCGAGATATACGGACCGGTCGCTAGTTTCACCCAGAGTTCAGCTATTGTTGGTAATCTTAGTCAGAGCGCTAGTATAGGCGGTAATTACGGCGAGAATCCCGGGAACTTCGGTCCTAGTAGTTTGAGCGGCAGTGTTATAATACCAGATAGTAATAGTCAAACGCAATTATTCACTGGGGGTAGCTCGCACGCTCAAAGCCAACCGATTAATCATGGTAACTTTGCGTCTAACAATACAAGCCAGGTGTTTGCTAGTGGTGGTGGTGGTGCTGGTGGAGGTGGAGGTGGTAATGCTGCTGCTGCTGCTGTTGTTGTTCAGAATGCAAATAGCGCGCAAAGTGCTGGCGTTAGTGGTGGTAGCGGTAACGTTGTTTACGCTCGCAACGTTAGCTCGACGAATGCCGCTTGTACCGCGTCGAACACGGAATGTTTGTACGGTCCGGTTCTCAAGTTCCGCGCGCAGACTGCTCAGCAGCCTCAGACCGCGGCAACCGATTTGATGACCGCTAGCGCGATGGCCGGATTTTATGGTCAGGCCGGCAGGAACAACCTGCCTGTGGTCCAGAATATACAATCGCAGTCGATGTATCCACAAAATTACGCGCATCAACAGATCTACTCGAATATCGCTCAACCGGGACAGGCCATGTACGTGTCGCAGATGCAACACGTGCAGAACGTCGCGCGACAGAACGCCGTTTCCCAAGCCGTGACGTACGCGGTCATACATCATACGAATCAGCAGCAGTCTCAACCGAGTAGCGTGAATCCCATTTACACAGCTCACGCCACTTCCGTGTCGGTAGTTCAAGCGCAAAAGGTGCACGTTCCGAATTACGCTCAGCAGCAGGCTCAGACTGCGATCAGCAGCCAGCCGGTGATGTGTCAGGTGACAGGCGCGAATCAAGCGGCGAGTGTTGGAGTGATCCAGGCCTCCTCCGTTCCGTCGCACTTTATCACGGCGTCTTCCGCGATGCAGCAGCAGAATATTCATCCGGCCGGTTACATGACGGATCAGCAACAACCGAGTTCTCTTCGTTCGATAGATCAGGTGCACGTCGGTAATATAATGACAAACGTTGCCGGTGCGCATCAGCAACAGCAGCAGCAGTCTCAGATGGCCAGTAGTGTCGCGAAGACAGGAAACGTGCCGCAAATGGTGACGGGCGTCGCTAAGATCACCATGTTCACGACGCCGCAAAAACAGGAAGAACAGTTGACGAGCTCGACAGACGGCACTCTCTCCGGCTCGCTCATCTCTTCCGCTGTTAGCGACAGCACCATGTCGTCTAGTAGCTCGATGACGGAGGAGGCACAACAAGATCAGGTTTGACCATGCCTCCTAGGAATGTGAAACAAAAACGCATCTTACATATTATTTGCAACGTCACATCTTGGTTTGGTTTTGTTTACCTGGTCCGCGACACTTCCGCAACATGTACATTGCTGCACCTAAGTTACAAGTTGGTTGTACACGTACTATGTGCTTGTGTATACATACAAATGAAATTTTTCACTTTGTTGCGATGTATGTATAATCGAGTAAAAAGACTCTTTTAGCGAAAATTTCCTGACTCACCGTTGAGTAGGCTAATAATGTTTGCATGAAGAATGGATGTCGCTGATGTATTTGCTACAGTAATCGATTTTAAATTGCATGTAGCGAGTAAAAAAAAAACGGAAATGCACACTACCTCTGTTTTAAATTTATTTGCATCTCAAGAAATATGCATCTCTTTAATTTTTACTGTACATATACATACATGCGGTATATACATATGATGTTTATATATATTTGTACATTTATATATACATTTTTGTACAAACAAGCTAGTTTATGATATTATTTGGTGATAAAGACTCGGAATGGAATTCTAATGTAATACTGAGATTTTTTGTTTGTTATTTTAGAGGAACATGGTGCATTCGCAGTTATTCGACAATCCAACATCTGACAACTTCAGTGGCATTGACGACGAGCAGAAGTTGCTGGAGCAACGGTTACTGGAGCAGCAACGGCAGTCTGAAGAAGACAGTCGTTGGCTCGCGAGAGAAGAGGTATGTATTTTTGCTCACACACTTTCAAAGTTGTTTTGCATTACCGTTATTTGACCTTATATTTAAATTACTTTTGCTTTTCTTTGTCACGAAACAGAAACGTTTGTCGATTGCAACGAGCGGTGATGAAAGTGCTAGTCCCCCGGTTCCGCGATCAGTTACGCAGTCACCAAGTCACGAAGCTCACTCCGCCAATACCGGCTCTCTCGGTTCGGACAAGAGTTCCGAGAAGATAATCGTAGTAAAGGTGATGCAAATTTTTAATCTCGAACAGTACGCGAATGACTCGACCTAAGTAAAATACTGACTTTGTTTCTTCTCGCAGAAAATGGAACCTACACCCACTGCGGATTTGGACAGAACTAATGATAAAGTATATGACTGCACGACGAGTGTTGTTCGTGCAATTATGTCACTGTCACAAGGTGAGAATATAAGATCGAAAATGATGTTCTAAAAATTATAAGAAGAACAATATTGATAAAATGATAATTGCGCAAATATTAATTGCAGGTGTTCAACAGAGCAAGGCTGATCAGTATTTAGAACTAGTACGTAGAGTAGGTATCGAATTAAGAGCGTTACTGTCTTCTGTGGATGTTCTCGTAGAGATATTGCCAATATCCGCGCATCGCGAAGTCGAAATGGCACATAAGGTATTAAGCAAGGATATGGCGGAACTCGTGACTGCCATGAAACTGGCACAAAACTACAGTGCCACTACGTTGGACGCTGAATATCGAAAGTGATTGTCTTTCTGTTATTAATTTATTTTTATATTCGGATCACAAGGAATTAAAATTGTGACGTTTCTTTCAGAGGAATGCTTTCCGCGGCTCATATCTTAGCAATGGACGCGAAGAATCTCTTAGACGTGATCGACTCGATTCGCATACGTTATCCGTACGTGGACAGTCAGATTTGCCAACGGCAGAGCGACGTTAGCAGAACGCGAGAATCCACCCCGGAAAACCGCATTCGTTCGAGTCAATCGGGGGAGCACTTTCTAAGGAGAAGTCAGTCGACCGAACGACAAGAAACGACCTTCAGACAAAGCCAAAGCGGTGATCTGCTGCACAGGATAGGTCAGTCGGTGGATCGATCTTCACAAGTAAGAGTTAAATCACGTCATTAAAGTTATTGCAACTGTTTAAAATTCACGTAAACTTTGTGCAAAACCGTTTCTAAACCGTTTTTACGGTTAAAATATAAATATAATTTAAAAATTGTGCGTGTAACCATTACAGGGAAGTCTGTCCGACCTCAGCAGCAGCTTGGAGAGAAGACACAACATAGTAACCAACAGTCTCGAACGCAATTCAACAGCGAGGCGACAAATGGTTACCAACAGTCTGGAAAGGAAGAGACCTTCATTGACGTGTAGCCCGGGGCCTATGAATAATTCCGTTAATTTGCCGCCCATGGTGCCGGTATCTTGCAACTTGGTTCAGACTGTGAGTCCCGTCATACATCCGAGCCAGTCGGTTTCTACGGGTGTCAATCAGCAAACGGTATTTACAACCAACAGTAAAACCACATGCGAGACCCCGATAAATGACAGCTAACAATGAGGTGCCTTGAACTGAGGTAAAATGACGATTTTCTCGTATTTTCTCGCTATAAAAGTGCGAGTATTCGAATAACGGTCATTTTTGTTTTTCTAAACGTACTGATTCCAGGACTACTTCGGAGATTACCGCTTGTGTACATAGACAACATCCTATCAAGTTACCCCGTGTATACACTTACACGAATACTTCAACAATCTGAGATCTGGTATTTGTGCTTTTTAGCTCTTTTTAACATTCAATTACGCAGACACTTTATATATAAATATACATATATCTAAGCGTACTTATAGATAGGACAGTATTCATTAGTTGTAGCAGCAATAGGAGGATTTATGAGTCACAGCTATACATAAATAAAACCACAACTCCAAAGCTTTAGGATTACTACTATTTGTTACGCGCATAATAAGAGGACGCGCGAAGTTACGGTTTTGTCGCAACTGTAGAGACGATGTGTAGGTACGTTTACATTCGTCAATGTCGATATTACTAAGTGTGAGAAAAAAAAAAGATTTTATTTTTTATTTTCGTTATTCGATATTTTGTTTTCGAAATTGCGAGGTGGAATTCCTGCGCTCTTAGCAAATTGATTTCTGATCTGTGTCACATCTTGGATCATCGGCTGACACGCACGATTGCATTTTAGAATTGCGTATACATAAATGTACATTCGAACGCGCGCGCAATATTTTTTTTTTCCGTCAAAAAAGAATATCGTGCGCGTACGTATGTTTTTTTTTTTTTATTTTAGATCGTAACCCGACAACGTTAATTTTTTTAACGCGCGTTCGTAAATTTCATAGTCTATTTCTTACATGTAGAAGTGCTGCGGCAAGTTATAGTGTAAAAAAAAAAAACATGGACTGAATGTTATTTCTATTATAGATAATTATTTAAATAATTCACACCGGTTTGCAACACACGATTTGTATAAGAGATGTTTTTTATAAAACAAAAAAAAAGCGCGACAACCATTTTTCAACACACGGCGAGTCAGTTCCTACGAAATATTTTTATCCTTTTTGCATAAAGAGAGTAGCTGATATTCTAGTAGTCTGATCGACGCAGTTTTTGCAACGATATGTGCATTTCTACAAAATCTCTAAAATATACTTCACGAAAGTGAAAAAATCCAATATATAGTTGATAAAAGCAAATATAATATTCCATTTCGCACATATCTCTTTGCGTTCCTGGGGAAAAAGAAAATTCCATCTACACGCAAGATACGTTCTCGTCATTCTGAAATGTTATATATAATCGCTGTATCTTACACACGTATTGTAATTGGCATGAGAACGTATACAAGATCTTCATATAGTTTGTAAATTGTAAATTTGATATCCTCCTCCCCCCCAAAAAAAACGGTATGTGGCTTTAAAGATTCATGTGCCAAGACATGCTTATATACGCTCGAAAAAAAAATTATTAACAATAATATATGTATGTTGTAAATCTATGGATACAAAGAAGAGTTGCTATCTAATCCCAGGAACTCGTAATGAGTGTTTATATAATTACTGGCTTACTTTCCAAATATGTGAAAAGATGCTTCTTTTACATTCACATCAGAAACATACTCTTCACACAACTGAGATGTTTTTACTTACAAAAAACACTAACGTTTATTAATTGACGACCTAACCATTTTCTATAGAACTTTCTTTTTTTATCACTTTTGCTGCGAATTGAATTAAAATGCACTAGTGAAAATAATTTTAGAGCATTTACAATAGCGTAACGTATACAATCTTAAATATTTATTTGATAAAAAGAAGTATAGCATGTTATGAAGAATTGATGAGAACCCTTTACCGTTTTTAAAAATCTTACTTCTTGTTCAATTGTTTTTTTGCAAAAATGAATTTTCTATAGAATTTTTGTACTTTTGTCAGATTCTTTGATGTCATCTTCATAGACGACTTGTATGTTCTCTCTGTCATCATATCGACATGTGTACAAGTATTTAATTTCATTATTTCTCTCTCTCATACACATATGATTCACGGCGATGTTATATTCGACATATGTAGATTTAATTAAAAACCAATCTATAAATTATTTACTCAATTATATACTGTTGACAAATGTTATATTTATATAAATATATATTATATATATATAACGTCAGATATTAATGAAAAAAATTTGATTTCGGTAATAGCAAAATGCTTTTACTGCGATTCTTATAGTCATCGGCGTAAAAGCTATTTGTGGCTATTAAAAGTCGACGAGTATTCTCTAACATTAAGTCTTTCGTGGTGGATGAATGAGCGAGACGATAATAATGTATCACCAATGTAATAAGCATTACATTAGTGAAACAAAAAGGTAAAAAGACGATAAAAAAAAAAAAAAATAAAATAAATAAATCATGTGTAACTTCTCATTTTCTCTTAAAAAATATTTATAACTTGTGTAAATGTAACTATATGTATCATGATCACATGCAAAATAAACTGCGCAAATGATTTCAATATTATAAACACCTGCGAACACCGTCCTGTTACAAGACAAAATTTGGAATTCGAACATATGAAAAATCACATGTCACTTGCCGTGTTTCGACCCGTAATACTTTATTCCGTTTTTGGTCGAACTTCTGGCGTACTTCGTCAGAAGTGCGTTAACAGTGATACTGTCTTTTGTGAAAGGACTGAAACGATTATTTAAAATTGAAGCAAGTATTTGTTTTTCTATTATTTGAGGTAAGAAAAAAGTATTTTCTTTTTTTGTTTTTACTTACACAATGTAAGGCGCGATCTCCTCAACAGTCCACTTGTCTTTGTATTGAAACAGTTTATTGAGCCTGTCGTGAATGTTGTTGGGCAAGTCTTTTTCCGAACACGACACAATCTCTTTCTGATTCTTTGAAGCGTTGTATATCACCAGAGCTAATCCGCGCAAATATTCTTCTCTCGGCCGCATTTCTGCGCGAGATAAATGCAAAATTAATAAAAGTTTCCTCTCAACACACAAGTATCACAGATACTTTCAAGCTTGTTAATTACGTACTTTCGGGACACCCAATCTTCCATGATTCCATGAATTCGCTGTACTCAGTGCGAGACGAAACGACAAGAAGAATTTTTGCTATCATCGTGCAGCATTTTCTTTCGTCGTATCTGTTGTACATAAAAAGAAATTTGGAATTTTATATTTTAAATTTCTATTCTGATTACAATAGTAAGATGTTGCAAAATGCGTTAACAGAATTGCTACTTGTACAAGGGGGAACCGTCACTCTTTGTTTTTGTGCTTGTTTCTGTGTATGCTTTAAATATAACATCAAACACTGGTTTGTAAATGAGCTCCTTTAGACATTCGTGTGTGTCTTCTTTATCTACTTCGTCGAGTTCCCAAGACTGCTCCCCGAAATAATCTAGCATCAGATTCAGACTTCGTGCTTCCACATTGAATGATATCAGACGCAAGTAGCCTTTTAGTATACAGGAAGCGAAGTTTGAAATTGAACATTTAGAAAAATAGCAGATGATTCATCGTGCAAAGCAATATTTTTACCATCAATGTCAGCTATTAAGAAATCCGTCAGAGCCTGTTTCAATTCGTGATCGCTAGTCTGCAGCTCATTTTTCAATCTTTCCCAATTGTACAGGGTCGTGGGATCTATTGTGGATTCATACTCCAATCCGTTAAAAGCGGACGAATTGAGGAAAGTAGACAGATTTGCCAGATTAGGTTTGGTTTCTCTCACCTTGAACATGTAACAAGGAAAAGAATTGTTTAGTAACAAGTATCTGACACTTTCTCTCATTCAAATCATTTGGCTGCTGCAAATACCTCGTAATACGAGTTAAATATCTTCGTGATGGTTTTACTCTCCACAATTCTCTCGGTTGCTTCCTGCGTACTTGTTGCCTGACTCAGTTTCAAGTTTGGCACCAGCAGCCACGAATTCGATATCTCCGCTTCTTTGACCTCGTACGTCCGAGTGCTCGTGCACAACATAGCTTCGTCTTGTTTGGTACCGCGAAACGACACTCTGTTATCATAAAATCACATGCGTCATCACTCTCTATTCTGCAGAATAGGGAAATTGCATTTGTTAGTGGCTGGGACAGATTCTACTTACAAACTCCATCTATCTAATTGCAAAACTACATACGTGTCTCCTTTGTTCAGCTCTCCCAATATGTGCTCGTTGACTTCCAACAACATCAAGTTATCAGGCCCGTGTGCCGCGGAGTACAAGCTTTGCGTGACGATGTAAACAATAAAATTTTCTTGCTGCATGTTGTACGCGTTTACTTACCTTTCATCCTCACATTCCATGTCTAGACTCTCCATGTTACTTCGTAAATATCTCCTTTTACCTTTCTTTTTCACATACTTGCTCCTTTCAAGGGAGAACGAATCGAGCGCGGCAAAAGATAGCACGTGTTATTTACCGCGTACCGCTAGATGACGTTCACAAATGTCAGGACTGCCAATCGAATGCAAACCTTCACGTGGGTTGGCACTCGTGAAAGAAAACAAATTTGATTGGACGATCGTGCCGGAGGTGAGAACGGTTTCCGATTGGCGTAGCGCGTTGTGAGGCGCCGTTCGCTTAGTCGACGTCGGGCAATTTGTAAATACATTCTTTTATTACATAATATTTTTCGGTGAAATAACCGGCGAAAAATCGGTGCGAAAAATCTCGAAAATCGGCGTCGCGCGCGGCAAAGAAAGAAAAGCTGACGCGCGTGGCGTGCGTGGCCACGCGGAATCGCGATTTCCGGCTAGTTTCCAGAAGCGCGGAATGGCGTTGAGATCGATTTGCCGGTTGTCAATTGATTCGACCTTCGGGCGGTCGAGCCATTTCGCAGCCACCGCCCGCCCGAGTCGACCGTCCTTCGTCACGCTCGCACGTCGGTCGCATCGTGATGGAGGTGAGCGGAAAATAGCGTATGTTTGCGTTGTAAGATCCGATCGATCCCGTGGCATCGAATCGCGGCACGTCCGCGAGTCCGCCGACCATGCCTGGCCATCTTGATTTTCCCTGCCGGGGGGGTCCGGTATTCTTGCGACTCACCGGGATCACGTTTCGTTCGACGACAACTCGGCGATTGTCGAATAATTCGTCGAACAACTGACGCGCGCGATAAGAAAATACGGATTGGCGTTCGTCGTCGACAAACGCGGTCTCGCGGTAATTTGTAATAATTGGCATGGGGGTTTTGTACCTGCATCGTTTTTACGATGCGTCATGGTCGAGCGAACCGCTCGCGGCACGCGCTGTGGCCATCGCGTAATTTTCCATTGACCTTATAGGAACACCGGCCGGTATGCCGGCCAAACAGTGCCCCAAACGCGTTAAAATTCAGTTTGCAGTTCGAACAGAATTTTCCACGTGATTCGGAAAAGCGAATTTATTTCGAGGAAGCTCGTAAGATCGTCAGATAACGCTGTTGTGTTTGATAAGGAAGTGAAAAACACGCGGAAAGTTGCAGCGCATTCCTGATTTGTTTTCATGATATGCAGATAAAGTAACTTCTACACTCCAATTTTTTTTCTTGTCAAAGATAATAAAAGTTGATGGTAGGGGATTTACATAAGTATGTTGAACAAATTGCAAATATATATAATAATCTGTTTTGTATATAGAAAACCAATGTCTTGCTCAATATTTTTTAAAATAGCTTCAATAATATTCTTTTAAATCAATTATATTCATAAATATAATGTGTTATAAACTATACACTTTCAATTACAGATGTGTAAATAATGTCTATAATTCTCAGGGTCATGATAATGAACTTTTTTTATCATGTATTATTATTGCAGTCTTATGCAACACACACGTTCTTCTTTTTGTGCTTCCTAAGATAACAGTTTTTTTTAAATTATTTAAACAAATAATTTGTGTTAGCATGTGCAAACAGGTAGGAAGTATTTATTTAATTATTTATTCTGGTTTTCAGTTGAGGAAAGATGTTGTTCCTAAAACAGCAGAGAACTTTCGTGCCCTGTGCACTGGAGAAAAAGGTTTCGGTTACAAGGGTAGCAGCTTCCATAGGGTGATTCCTAACTTCATGTGCCAGGGTGGTGATTTCACTAATCACAACGGCACCGGTGGCAAATCTATTTATGGGACCAGGTTTGAAGATGAAAACTTCAAGCTGACTCATACCGAGCCTGGCATTCTCTCTATGGCTAATGCCGGCCCCAACACCAACGGCAGCCAGTTCTTTATCACGAGTGCCAAAACCAGTTGGCTCGACGGAAAACATGTTGTGTTTGGCAAGGTTGTTGAAGGAATGGATGTAGTTAGAAAGGTGTGTTTCTGTATTTCATTACTTCAGCTATATCGCATATAGTTTCTTAATGAAAAGCTGTTTATATTGTAGATATTGTTTCTTACATTTGAAGAAATTGAGCAATAATTTTTTTTCAGTTGGAAGCGATGGGTTCCCAGAGCGGCAAGACTTCCAAAAAGATCATAATAGCGAACTGTGGAGAGTTGTAGATCGACTAGACACCATAATAACTTGCATTTTTTATTTAGCTGTTGCATACCTACTTGCTGTCTTTATTGCCCTTCATTATCAATTGGTCACGATTCTCTTGTCTCGATGCTGACAATGCGTTTTTCCGATTGCGTACGGAGACGAAAAATTTGGACACGACGAAGACGACAAAGAACAAAGTAACCTGCATTGATACTTTTGTTTTCTTCCGAGATGTAAACAAAACAAAAAAAAAAAAAAATAACCTGTTGCAGTTTTTCTATTTGAAGGAACTTTTTTTTCTTTTTTAATCAGGGAAATAGCGTTTGTAGTGTGCGATCGTAAATTCGTTTTTTCTAAAGATCTTACAGACTTAGCACTCGCGTTGTTCTTTCGCTTTGTTGCTACAAGCCAGTAATATTCGTGCGTTTCCTTGTAAATCCATATTCTTCCACGAATACACTCGCTTCGTATCGCTGAGTGATGGCAAAATGAAAAAAAAAAAAAAAACAAAAAAAAAATAATAAAAGACATGCAATGAGCTCAAATTTCTCCGTACCAACCTTCGTACCTTAGTGAGTGTTAAGAATACAAAGGATCTTCAATACTAGATAGACATTCTAGAGTTTAAAGTCGATTATTAATTCCAGTGTGTTAACTAATGCATTTCTCTCTTTGGCGTTTGTATTGTGCATTTTTGAAACATTGATATACATGTGCGTACATCACCAATTTGTCATAATATGCAGGTAATGCATGAGAGCGATAATATCTTACTCTGTAATACGACACCAATCATGTTGAAAATTATAGTTGCAACAGTCTGAATAGTTCCGATTTCTTAACAATAAAATTGTTTTCAGAAAGAACCGATTTGTGTGTGTGTGTGTGTTACACGAAGTTTTATACGTGAAGTCCTTCGAAACTGTTTGCCTCAGGATTCCTTCAACTTATCCAGAGATCACCACCTTTTTAAAAATCATCCAATTGAACATAAAAATCTCAGAAAACATCTTCCTATGTAACAATTATGCTATGTAATATTATTAATTAATTTTTAAGTAATTCGCAACGTAACATTTGTTGTGACTCTGTTCTGTTCACTTTGTAAAAAAGAATGAGAAAAAGCAGCTGACAAACTAGCCAAAGTTCTCATGAGAGAAATTAGAATTTTGAAATTATGCGCGCTACAAAATTTTCTAGCGTACACGTTTGTGTTGCGCATGCTCGCTCCGGATGAACTCTGTTGACATGACAGATTTTCTAACCTCGGAAACGTTGCTTTTTCTAATCTCAGAAGGAATTTATATGTGTGAGAAATAACATGTAAAGAAATTCGAACGCAAATTGGAGACACATCGCGCTTGATCAAGCGCGCTGACTTGTTTCAAAACAGAAGTTTCAACAGTTAAAAATTTTTTCTAGAGACAATTTTTAACTTCCAAACTCTTCTCTATGATTTTTATCAAAATCCTGGAGCAGGTGGCTGTAACATATTTGCGATGAAGACTTTGAACAACGTAAATGTACAAAAAGCAACAGGTAACACTGATTACGATTTTACATTGTTGACTGAAGCACAGGTTTGTTCATCAAGAAAATAATCTGACATCTTATCTTACTGATCTACAGTGAAGTTGCAACGTAATTGTCGCAGCGTGCTGAAGATTCACCTGTGTCCCCAATGCGGATCCTATTTCGATCGCGCTTCCCAACTTGATTATCATCATCGGAGCATACATCTGGGAGAGCGATCTCACATATGTCAGATATGCGAAAAAGGTTTCTTTCGCAAGGCGGACCTGCGTACTCACTTGAACATCCATTTGGGAACGAACTTTTACATATGTGAGGTCTGTGGAAGAAAGTTCAGTCATGTGTCCAATCTCATAAGGCACTGCAGAATGCATACAGGTAATATATGAAAACATGTGAAAGTGTGTATGACAACTAGAGATAAAGCAAGTGTCATTGGTTTTGGTTGCACGCAGGAATCAAGCCGTACTCGTGCTCCATTTGTGACAAGCATTTCACGCAAATTTCCTCACTGGCAAGGCACAAACAAATGATACACGGAATACCAAAGGAAACTGCGCAACAGTATTGCAATCCTAGTCTCATAAGAGAACATCAATCACCATCTAGCAATGAAGTATTGAAAGAAAATAAGGTGATGAGAATTGCTAAGAGAATTGCATTTTTGTTTATTTAAATGAACAGGAAATGAGTGGTAACTTCTTTTTCCGTTTTCCTGATGCAGGATCAGTTTGCTGAGATTGCGGAAAGACTTGGATTCATTGACATGTCGATGGATAAGACAACTGCTTCAAACTCCGTTTACGATACATTCAACAATCACGAACAAACGCAATTCAAGGACAATAAAGTTTCCACAAATAATTCCGAAAAAGACAACTTAACGTATTTTTTTCTACCGCGAGATAGAGGGCCTAATGCGGAATCAGATCACACTCCAAACGACGAAAACACCTTGGGAACGTGTTACGCGAGCACGTGTGCAGCTCAAGAAGCTTGTAAAGATACTTCGATCAACAATATCGAAGTGAACTTTCAACTCGCCAATGAAGTGTCGGAACCGAAATTCCTACACAAACAAACAGGCGCGGAAGTTATTAACGAAGACAAGAAGTGCAATAAGTCATTGAACGAAAGTGCCGATCAAATGCACGTAGAACTTTCTAACTCGGGAATATTAAAATTTGACGAGTCCAGGTATTGTGCCGACACGGACAAGGTAAACCTCGACCACTCTATGAAGTCCCATCTTGTAAATATTGCTGATGTAACGTGTACTCCTGCCATCGCGCAACATCAGAACAATTTGACGCACGACGAGGAGAATCTAGACGGTTTCGGTAACTCGAGCAACGTGGTGTTGAATAACGAGGAACCGATGTTGCGTTTGGTGCAGACCGAGACTGGTGAACAGTTTTACGAATTCGTGATAAGCAACTTGGTGGAAAAGATACAAAACGCGAAGGACACGGAGAATAAAATCGACGAATCGTCGAACAGCTCTGGAGACTGTCAAAAGATTGTTGCGAATTCGAAGGAGATTGCGGAGAAAAATGATCATCAGATCGATCATCAGCAACAGGACTTGGAAAGTTTCACCGACGAATTTAATTACACGCAGTTCGATTTTCACGGAGAGGAGAAGAACTTCACCATCCTGTGCGACGACGAGTCCGAAAATTTCCAACGAAATTCCAAGGAGAACGAATGCGGCACGCAGGACAGAAGCATGCAGATCTACAAGTCCGAGTTTCTCGAACTGCTCGAAAGCGACTTGCACGTGGATTTTGACAAGTACGTCGAGACGAATCTGGAGGCGTTCGAGAAATTTAGTTACGAAAATTGTAACAGATTTCTGGAACTCGTGGAGGTCGCGGATCTCGGTATGGAATCCTCGGAGTGCAAGGAATCTTCGATGATACGCTTGATACAAAATGCGGGCGAGCAGCTGTTGGAGTTGTTTCAGGATTCTCAAGCGGTCGAGCAAGAGTCGAATCAGGATTTCGCGCAATCCAACGATCTCGACAAAGACTGTTCGAATATTTTGCAAGACGCTAATAAAACAGCCGATTGTCCGAAGAGCAAACCCGATTTGTTCAAGTACATCGAAGACAATGTGACATTGGAGGAAAATGTAAATAGCAATCAAGTCGCGGAGAGCGTCAGGGAGCACGCAAGCAGCAACGATCGTGCCGAAGTGACCGGTAAAGACGCAAACAACGAGAACAGCGTCAAAGTGTCCGGGGAAACAAAGAAATCGAAGGTCACTTTGAAGAAGTTTCAGTGCTCCGAATGCGAGAAGGCATTCTCGACCGCCTACAACTACAAGCAACATATCGGAATACACTTCACGGATCAGCAGAAGTTCCACTGTAAGACCTGCGGAATATCCTTCGCGTGGAAGTCCACTTTGAACAAGCACATTGCGAACGTCCACAGTCCGGACGGGCCGCAAAAGTTTATCTGTGATATTTGTCCGAAAATTTACAGCACCTTGTCACAAGTAAAAGTAGGTCTTATCTTAATTAAACATAATTAATAAAAGTAACATACATATATAATATTGCAAATTAAAAAATAACTAATTAGAAATCATATCAAATATACAAATTTAATGTTGAACACACAGGAACACGTGAAACGGGACCATTTGAAGCAGCGCGATCACATGTGTCTGCATTGCGGGAAGTGTTTCTTCAAAAAGTTCGACCTGAAAACTCACAGCCGGACGCACACGAACGAACGTCCTTACGTGTGTCGCGTTTGCGGTCGCAGTTTTCATCATCAGAGTCACATCATACGTCACGAGCGCACGCACTCGAGCGAGAGACCGTTCGTGTGCGACGTTTGTCAGAAGACGTTCGCGCAGTCGAACTCGCTGAAAACGCACAGACAGAAGCACCGACAGCAGATCCGACTGGATTTTCTGGACTGTCAGATGGACGAGGACGATCCCGTCGCACTGGCGACATGTTGAGGGAAACTCAACCAACGTGTGAAATAAATTTATACCTCGTCCAGCGCTTGAATACCGAGATTAACACACACAGTCCTCGTAGTTTATATCTCATTGCCGTTGTTATTATCGCAATATTATTTTTTTATCTCAACTGTTTGACTCGCGAGAGAAAATGTTTCTTTAATAAATAAATCTCGCGTCGAGTTCTCTAGCTCCTGTAATAGGTTTGTAACATTGTACAGTGAAAGCACATCGTGAAAGAGAGAGAGTATATATTTATATTAACACATTCTTTTATTTGTACATATTCAATATTTTTAAGATCAACCTCGGGAAGGATGAGAGAGAAGAGAGCGGGCTTCAAAACATTCGATCAACTTAAATAAACGCGAATTTGGCGCGCAATCGCGCGAGCTCGAACGACTGCCGCGAGTCGAGCGATAAAACTCCTTTTTTGGCGATGCGGCGGGCAGGGAAAAGCGATTCGCGCGTTTGGCACACCTGGCGGCGACGATGACCGAGGTGGTGGCACGCCTTTTGTACGAAAACTGTATAAATTGAAAAATAAAATTCGGAGAAAAGCGTGCGATATTTCAGACAGCATCGAGAACAAAATTCCAATAGACCGATCGATCGCCCGCTCGTCGATGACATTGATCGATCGATATCGATCGCACGCGACGGTCTGCGAACGATAAATCTTGATCCCGAAAAAATTCCGTCCTCCTCTCGCAAACGCGGCGCGAATATTTTTAACGCTTGTTATCTTCGGTCTCCGGTGATTCACGGGGAGCGGTAAAAAGGAAAGGATCGGGCGATTTCCACGTGCTCGTAGGCGACGATTGTCGCTCGTCGCGGAACCGATTCCGCCGCAACGGCGTATCGCGATAAAAGCGCGCGTCTAATATTATGGCATGACTCACACGCCGTCGCGATTCGTTCGCGAACGTCAGGCCCTTCCTGTTCTTCGTTTCGCGAAGCGAACCACGCGCTGCGCCTCGCCTCACGGATCCGTCCCCGGTGATCGCAAAATAAAATAAATTCCGCATTTCCGTGCGCGCGGAGGGATCGGATCGGGGTGAGTTGCGCTCGTTCTCTTTCCCATCCTACCACGAGATCGCACGTGCGAGTCCGGTCGAGCCCGATAATCACGCGATACACACGAAGTCCTTTTCAGAGTGTCATCCCTAACCTCAAACACACAATTGCGACAAGTCAGCCCAGCAGTCGCTGTCTCCGTCTCGCTCTTGGTTCTCTCTCGTCTCGAACGAACGAGGATATGTCAGTTTAGCGCGGACGACGAAAGCGGGTCTCCGATTACGTTTGCCATCGCGGCTTTTTCTACGTCGGTTTAGACAACGATTCGATATTTCTTAACGAATTCCACGGATAGGTAAGAAGATTTTTCTTTCTCTCTCTCTCTCTCTCTCGTCGCTTTGTTTACCGGATTTACTTTTTTATTCTGCGACACGCGTATCGACGAATTCTCATGCTAATTTCGCATCCGCATTTCCGTCGTTTTTGCGTAATCGCGTGATCACAGTGGCGGTTTTTTATTTCGTGCATCTGTCAATAATACGTCGGTCTTCGACTTAAAGGAGTAATGTTATTAATAATTTATGTGTATATGTTTCCGTTTATAAATGTTTATATATACATATCTGTTGTGTACGACACGATCACGTTACTCTCATTGTTTCTTCATTCCTTGGTCAAAGTGTTTATTATCGCTTTAGATTCGTGTAAATTTGTTTATTGCATTTTGTATTTGCGTATTCAAACATATCCTTGAATTTGCCCTGCTCTTATATCTTTATTAAATAGCTTTCTTTTAGACCAAGAGCATTGTTGCACATTGAGATAACTAACAAGTGCATTGAGAAGTATTTAAAGACAATGAAGTTTTAGAAAGCTTGAAATATATAATTTGAGATTATTCAATATCACAAACAATGCGATAAATGTTATGTAATCCGTTAGCTTATTAACAGTATGTAAATTTTGCAGAAACAAAACATTTGTGTGTTTTTAGCAGAAACAAAAAGTAATGCCACGTAGCAAACGAAGGGGGCCTTCGAGCACAAATCACAATCAGCACACGAAGACAGTTTACCTAGGCATCCATCCAAACGTTTGAGACATACCTCTAGGTACATTTCAAACTTCTATTCTTTGTAATAAGATTCCTGTCTAAATCACAAAAAAAAAAACTAAAATGTACAAACGCAACGACATTTTAATAACCACGTACGTCATTTATTTTTATTACAGTGCGCGACGTTACACGAGAACTGACGATGTATCAAGTGTGTCTACGTTTTCTCAGAAACGCTGCATCACTTGGTTTAGAGAGTACACCTCGCCGGATGACCCAGACACGCTTGGGCCCGAGGGAATGGAAAAGTTTTGCGAAGACATCGGCGTGGAACCGGAGAACGTAGTAATGCTCGTTCTGGCGTATAAAATGAACGCACGCCAAATGGGCTTTTTCACACTAAGCGAATGGCTGAAGGGCTTCTCGGAACTTCAGTGCGATTCTATTAGTAAAATACAACAAAAGCTCGAGTACCTAAGGAATCAACTAAACGATCACATTACGTTTAAAGGCATATACAGATATGCTTACGATTTTGCCAGGGTAGGTACAGGCGAAACAGATGCAATGAACAAAAATGTCTCGTGCTGTTGTTCAGCTTTTTTTTTTTTTTTAAAAAAAACGTTTTTATTTGAACTCGGCAGGATAAAGATCAACGAAGTATGGACATGGAAACCGCAAGAGTGATGTTACAGCTGCTTTTGGGAAAACATTGGCCATTGTTTACACAGTTTGCTCAGTTCCTAGATCAATCTAAGTACAAAGTGATCAATAAAGATCAATGGTGCAACATATTAGAATTTTCACGTACAATCAATCACGATTTATCTAATTATGATTTAGACGGAGCGTGTAAGTCTAACACGAATGGAGTTGTTTGGATTTTAATGACAAATTTATTTTACACGTGTGTTTCCGTCACGTGTCCTAATGCGCGATTCTTTCAGGGCCAGTAATGCTTGACGAATTTGTTGAGTGGTTAAAACTTCAACGAGGCGAGGGAGCGATATCCACAGAAACAAGAGGCAGCTGAAACCTCTTCTAAGAATAGTCCCATTGAACTAAGAACAATTTTTTTTTCTTTTTTTTTTTTTGTTTGTTTTTGTTTTTGTATGATGATCTATATTAAATAACAAAATTTCTGTTTATAAATCGTATTCTCACAATTACATAGTTCAACAAAAATTAATTGTTTTCATGTTCTACGAAGAGAGAGAGTAATCGTTTCTTGTACTTATAAAAATTGTAAATGTTAATTTACCGACTCTAGTTTGTTCAGAATCTTTAAATTTTAATTGTTTTTCAGACTTAATAATGTAAGATACACGAGAACGTTTCTGAAATTAAACATAATCGTTAAAAACGAAAAGAAGCTATGGTTGATAAATAAAAATTTATAACTTAATTGTACAAAAGTTATATTTAAAAAATACTAGTGTGTCCATTTAAAAATTTAATGATTTTACTTATAAGAAATAAAATATATAACTTTTTTGAAGTTTGGAATTTGTTAAATCAAACCAACATAATTTTTCAGTTACGTAACATCGCGATAACGAGTTACGTATTTGTACATTTTATTTCTTTCGACTCTTAATTACGGATCGTGAACAAAAAACAAAGTACAGAAGTCTCTCACTTGTTCGATGTGATGATAAAGTTTTCATACTAAGCACCGAATCTGCTTTTAGCAACGAGTATTGTTTATCTATGTGTAGACAGAGAAAGCGAGAAATGATTATTCTCTTGAGTGTGTTTTTGCTGGATTATGTTATAAAAACACACGTATATTCACGCTATGTTTTTTTTTTTATTAAACTCTAATGACGCAGTGAACTTTACGCTGTGCTAAAATATTTTTGCTTAGAGATTCTTGCTGCAATTGAGAAAGAAATAGATTGCTTCATTGTCATCGCGTTTACGTGCCATTTCTTCCTCTTCGAACAGCCTACAATTTCTTTTAGAGAACTTTGAGTCTTACATGTAAACTTTTTATTGTGACGGATTACATTTCAGTATAGCGCGGAGTTCACTGTGCTAATGTGTAAGTAGCTCTTATCGTAATATAATTTGCAATAATCACTTAAAGACTCGTTTGAAAATCCTCATTTCAACGCTCTCGGTTACTTATCACACCAACTTTCTAGTTATTCCAGGAATTTGTCGCAGAAAAAACTCTTGTGATTACAAATAAAATATACTATTTTGATATAAGGTTTACTTGTGCAATTTGTAAGCAAATAATTTGAGATATCAAATTCGAGATGATAAGTGAGTTGGGCTAAAAAAAAAAATATGGCGTTTTTCGAACTGAGTACGTTTCACGACGATGGTTGCCATTTGACTTCCGGTGATTGTAGACTGCACATTTCGTAATTGCAAATTAAAACAAAACAAACGTTTTTTTATTACGTACTTCTTTATATGTGTGTGCGTTTTTTCTTGTGTTAGTTATTATTTACAAGCCCCCCCCCCCCCCCCCCCCGTTACGACTTTCACATTCCACACGTCACTGAGTAATAATCGAAAACAATTTGTGCAATTTAAGATGTGCACGGCGTTTGCAGCTTCTGTGAAACAAATTTTGCGTTGAAGTATTTTTTGTAACACTGCGCGTTCGTTGTAAACAAAAAAAAACAAAATCTTGACATGTAATATCAGTTTTTGTTTAAGAAAATTTAGTACATATGAAAATATTGTCAATGAGAAAAACATTGAAGAAGTACGCAAAAATATTACTAAGTAGAAATAATTGGTGAGATAATCCATACATTATGCAGGTGCTACTACACAACGTTTAGTACTTTAAAGGCAGTAAAAGTGTCAATATCATCATGTGCTATTTAGTCAGAATTAAAGAATTCTGGTAAATGTGTGCTAAAAAATTATTGAATGTACGTTAGAATTAACAAAGTCTTATTAAAAAACAAAAAAAAAACTCACAATATTTATTACATACGAGTATATATTTCTCAATCTCTTATAAAAAAAAAAAAACTTATCGATATATTTACAATTTAACAAAATAAGGAAATTTTGTTAACAAAGTAAATACGTTTTATAAGCAATTTTATTTGTAAAAAAAAAACTTCTACTAATTAATAATCTCTGTACGTATCGATTTTAGACATCATTGTTTACATCCAGTAGTCTTAATGTATATGTACACATCAAATTGTTAACCCGTTTCTGCGACTGTCTCCTATTTCGAAAATTTTGAATTTCAAAATATATATATATATATATATAAAAAACCACACATTCTTACATCGACACATTTTTGCGACAATTTCGAAACTGATGTATATGATGAATTATATAAGATAACTATGTAAAATATATTAGTTTGATAAAATGCTAATCGCTTCTATTTAATAAAATTGTGAAAACTGGCTCGTCCCGTTGCCGGTGAAGCGCGCGCGTGTGTATGTGTGTGCGTGCGTGTGTGGAAAAAAAAAATTACATACATTGAAATCACGTCGCAAATACATTTAAACGACACACAAGAAAGAACCCAACAATTGACAATATCGATTAAGGAATTTATATTCGGTTGTTAAATTAAATTTCAATCAATTCGAAAAATATCTGCGTGTGTATATATTTCTTCTGTGTATACGTTACAATTTTATTGTAAAGAATGCAACAGCACCATATACATGTAACTTTCTTCTTAGCTTCTAGATACAACAGACAAAAACGTATCTGAGGAGGATATTCGTTGATTAAATTTGTAAATTGGTATATGCCGCAAAAGAATTGAGAGAGACTCGGGTGTGAGAATTTGCAATTTGTTCGAGATCGCTGCAATGTTACTGCCACTTGGAGAATGTAATGTATCGGATGACAAGGAGCGAATAAAATACCTTTTTAGTACTTTATCATTCTCGATCGCTGACTCTTAATTAACATTGTAGAGAATATGTAGTGACAACAGAGAGACTTGAAGAGTCTCTCCGTTTTTAATTGTAATATAATATACGATTTTCATTCAATATTTAATATAAAACTTTTTTCAGGGCGTTGCTTATGTACACTATGTAGGAAAACAATATAAAAAGACTCTTATGTTCGATAAGAGAAATAGGAGACCATATATGTTCATTTTAAAAAAACTAATGTTTCTATTTTCTACGCTGTAAAAAAAAAAAACTTATATTGAACAAATATCTCGCTTTGTTCGCAGTTTCGATTGAGTAAGATCACGAGAAAAACTGACACTGTCCTAGAGTGAAGATAGAAATACTGGTGACAGTAAGCACAAGACATAAATATCTGCCTTTAATGGGTATTCGAAATAATCTAGCGCACATTCTCAGGGAAGACGAGTACAGAAGTATGCTATCGAGATCCTCCCCCGGAGTGGACTGATAGACGAACGGTCGGATACGTATCTCGTGTCCCACGGCTCGGATCATGGAGCAAGCGCTTGTTAAACGCGCAGCCTGAATAAAGTCGCAACATAGTCAAAGAGTCGGAAAAACACATCGGAAGATAAACAATACACACCTGTATGAACGGAGCTACCGATATTAAAATCCAGAGCATAACGTTCCACGCGCTAACATTCGTGACCGGATTGTTGTCGTTCGTGTTGTTGACGTAGTACTGGAACAACCACACCGTACCTGCAACCGCCCAGGACAAATTGACGAAAGTGTAGATGCACACGGCCGGGCCTAAGTCGTCATTGAGATATTTAAGCAACTTCTTGAACTCGTCGATTGCCTGGCGAGTCGGGAACAAAAAGAAATACGTTGAGTTTTATTCTCTCTGTAAAAACACAAAAAAAGATAACAATTATTACCCCAGAAGACACGAACCCTCATCCACTCGATGGGCGGCAGAATGTGCTGGAGCAACTTCCCGCGTAGGAAGTAAAGATGCGACATCAACAGTTGACCTTGCAGACAGTAACTCGTTATTATGGTGGCTTGGACCATGTCGTGCCACAGGGTGCAGATGACTAAGAGTACTTTCAACGCTGTCTTCACTTGATGAGGACTACGGAGAAAACACGAAGAAACTTAAGTTTCTCCACATGGCAATGACATCTCACGTGGGAAGATCGCGTCTCGGTCAATGTCTCTCACCTGTTCTCCATCCACTGAAATATGATATTTCCCTCCGCCATCTGAATATTCACCGTGATTAACGCCATGATCATCCAGACTATGCTCAAACCTATGAACAGCCATAGTATGTGCACAAGACGCTTCTGATTGCCGCGATTTATCGGATTCGTCGAGAGCAGGAATGCTCTCTCCATCAGATTTTGCAACTGTTCGTTCTCCCTGATGCGAAACAGATATATCGTGTACAAATAAGCAACCAGATGCAATACGCTCGGGATCAGGTAACTGAATATCATATTTCCGCTGCAGAACGGCTTCTGCGTCTCCACGCCGCCGACATTCGACAAGCCTTGGTCCGCCAATACTAATACTTTGTAACAGAATCCCCGATCTCTCCTGAAAAAAATTGTGTCTCATTTATCGTCGACCAAATCAAACACTGCGATTAGTTTACCTGAAGCAAGCCATATACTGCAAGATGTATCCGATGCATATGAATACAGTGACTTGCGTGGTGTGGAGATTCGCTAAAATCATACAACGCAAGGAATGATCGGAATCTTCGCTGCTCGTCGGCCTCAGTCCCATCACTCCCAGCAATCTCAGATACGGCCTCAGTATCTTGTGCTTGCAGTAGTGAAGCACCGCCGACGTGCTGATGAAGTTCTCATAATCCTCCGTGATTTCGCCCATCTGCTACACATCATCAATATTTGATTTTCGCAATTACTTTGTCGATCTCTCAATTTTCCAAAAAAATGTATCAAAACAAGAAGCGTCGACTTACGCCATTGCTTTGAAAAGATAAACTCGTCGACGTTATGCTTGTTAACACGGACGCCATGGGTTCCGTATGTTCTCCGTGCTCCTCGTTATTTCGTTTCGACGGGTCCTTGCCATTTTCGGTCTTGCTAGTCGGAGAGTTCACCTGCGAATAATCTTTGCATCTTCGAGATACAACATACACGAGATAGATCTAAGATTGCGCGAGGGGAATTTGTTTACATTAAAATCAAAACAAAATAGTTCGCGCGATATAATAACTCACTTGAATTTTGCGGCCATTATTGTTGAGAGAAGTTTATATTTGAATTCTGATTGTATACGTGCGCGCGCGGAGCGATAATGATTACAACAGGATTACGCGATTTGACACGAATTTTGGAGAATGAATTTATGCGCCTCGATTTTGCTAAGTTACAATAATAAACTGCTACGCACACACACATGCACACACTCACCAACGCCATTTAGAGCTCCTCGCCGGTCACGGAGCATACTGTTCTTGAACTTCGGAAAAACACTCATATCAACAGTTAGATAACGCGGCTTGTAAGTGACTCTTAATTGTATCGGTTTTCTGATGACATTTCACCTTCATTCGGAGATATATCCGTGTGCATTCGCCGAACTACGGCGAATTGTGTTGTAAGTTACAGGAATTTAACATATCAGACACCAACAAGCGCCGATATTTTACAAGTAAATAAAAACATATATTTACACAATTTTACTATAAAAAGATACTTTCGAATAAATTAAATTAGAAAAACACTGGTGTTTGCATAAAACGTTGTATAATTTTTTTAATTAATTTATTTTCTCTTCTTGAAAATGTTTCCTACAGGTCGCAACACGTTGTATTTCCTTCTGTGATGATTCTCTCTCTCCGGTCGTTTTTTCTACATACAAAAAAAAAAAAGAAATTAATACACGCCGTACAAACGGTTCGATTGGAGCTAACGGTTGCGAGCACGTACCTTCTGAACGACGAAGGTCATCTCTCTGCTACCGCGCGATCCGAACACCTTGACGTCGTTCATCTTCTCCCTTTCCAATCTCTTCTCGAATGTTGTCCTACAAGACGATCAAAACGCGATTAAATTTGAAACCGTTCAAAAGAGGAACATTTCAAAAACTTGAGAGAGCGCTTGATATTTACTTATTCTGTTTCTTCTTTCCTGGCTCGCCTTCCTCGAAGACAAACTTCGCTACGTCACTTTTCGTCGCTTCCTCCAACTTTGGCTCGTTCTTATCAAGAACATTGTCATTTTTTTCTTCGTTCTCTTGTTCTTTGATTCTTTCGTTGTGTTTTATTGTTCGATAATTCTTGCACATTTCTTTAACCCACGATTTGTCGTCGTCCGAGCTATCGTCGTCGGAACTGTCGTGCATCAAACTTTCATCCGAACTATTGCCTTTAGTCGACGAAGATAAAATGTAATATAAAACATCGTTTTTACACACAGAAGTTAGTGAATTGAATTCTCTTACTTACCTTTTTCCTCATCCGCGTCGAGTTTGTCTTGCGTTTCGGTTTCTTCTTCTTCTTGTGTCAATTTCTTAGCTTTACCTTTGTTAAGTTGAGAAATAACGGGATTCAGCAGAGCGAACTCATCGGAATTCTTGTCAATCTGGAAGTCAGGATTGCTGAAGAGAGCTTTGAATCGCTCGTCCTTCAGCAGACTCGACGACGCTTGTTTCTTCTTGTTCTTCGCGTTTTTATTCTCCATCAGCTTCAACGCCAGCTCCTGATTCACATTCGGCAACTTCTGGATCTGTTTAAGAATAAGTGAGTTGTAAGAATGTTGCCGAAGTTTAGCAAGTTACGTAAAACAGCTAAAAAATCGGGAGACGTACTTGTACTCTGCTAGTAGCTTCCTCTTGGATCTTTTCGCGAATCCTCTTCTTCTTGTATTCCTCAAATTCGAACGGTTTCATGACGTCTCTCGCTTTCCTGTACAGTCGAATGTCCATGAAGTAACCGTGCATGTAAGCTCTGAGCAAATTGGTGCCCTTCAGATGCGCAAGATCCAATTCCTCCAATTCTTTCTCGGTCACGAATTTGTAATCGTCGTAGATAATGTCGTAGTTCAGTTCTTCCAGTTCTTCCGTGAGATTGTCGAGAAAACTGCACCAGTAGGGCGCGGGGCCGAGACTGGGAATGTAATAAATTTGCATCTTTTTGGTTTCGTTAGCCATCAAGAGCATGCCGGTGTTCGGTATAATGCTCAAATCGTTGAAATCGTGCTGAGCTTCTATCGAAGTATAAAGTTTGCCCTAAAAAACGCACGAAAATTTTCTATCTGTATTTTAACAAATTCAGTTAGTTGCAATAAGAAATGCAATAAAAAGCCTGACAAACACTCACGGTATTTTTTTCCCATATCTTTACAATGGAACTGTCCATGGAGTAAACGAGATCCATCTTCTGGTGGAAATCTATGCATTTGATTGGCAACCCGTACATGTGGTCCTTAGTGTAAAACGGTTTATTGGATCTTATATCGTACAGCTGCACTTGTCCCGTAGATGTGCCTACTCCTAAATGCAAACTGTCTTGAAACTTTAACGCAGTGACTGCAGGAATAGTGTCTAAACTAGTTAAGAAAAAAACAAGAATTGATTACGTATAAATCTTTAAAACTGTTTTCGATATAGACACAAATTCTGTTCCTGTATCCTACTTGTTCTGAATACAATTGAAAGCACAATCGAGTGTGCCTACTTTGCTTCTCACTCTCGGATCCCAGGCTTCAACTTTTCCTTCCTGAGTACCGACTATGAGCAAATGATGCATCGGATTTATCTCACATTTGTTTATCGACGATGCTTCCGATTCAAACGATTGTAAAAATTGACCACGTTCAAGATTTATTCTGTATATGTGATTACTGTAATACAAACATCACACATTGTTTTGTTGTACATCTAACATACATGTAAAATTTATATATAATTTGTATAAATCTCGCAATTGTAATATAAAAATTGCAATTAAAACACAACTGACCTATCACCTACAACGAAAGTATCACACGACGGATAATGATACTTCAAATCTCTTCCGAAATTTGGCACCCTTAGTCTGTAATATTTTCCATGAGCAGCATGAAATTCAACACTGCGATCACAGTGCAAAAATACTAACTGAAAAGAAAACCACCATAAATCAACATAAAAGTATTCTGATAATTTATCAGAGGCTAATAGTTAAATCAGGAGTTTAAGAATTTTCAATTAAGAAGCTCATAGAATTAATTACAACTTCTGTGAAACAAACTATTGTAAATAAGTTTAATGTTTCTTCTTGACACTCATTTACCTTGCTGTAATCATCTGACAGGGCTTCAAAAGTAACTACTTCAGAATCAAAGCACCTCTCAAATTTCAATGACAAATTGTTTACATCAAAACACTTTACACGTGGCTTGTAAATTCCTGTTGCTAAAATATGTTGCCCATCTCTGGATACCCTGATAGAGGTGCTCACACCAGGCATGTCAAAGTCTTGTATGAGTTCAATACGTCGTCGTATATCTATTTGCAAGCAATTGTTAATTAACATGTAAATTCTCTAAATATGTATTTTTATTGTAACACGTTACAATTGCCTTACCAACATTCTTCTTGGACAATCTCCTTCTTTTTCTCTCAGACAACCACTGCAAGCAATATAACAATTTACATTGGGATGTTACATGTATAACCTAACATACAATTAGAGCACACAGCTGTGCAATCGATGTGTTTACCTCAGGAATAGATTTTCCAGCGCTGAGATTATAAATTTTTACGTTATTCGGGGCGGAAACCTGCATCCTTGCGTGTGTGACAACAACTTTAAAATATCTTCTATAAACACATCTCGCAGAAACTCCAGAAAAACACACGTGGAGTCAGTCATAAAACTCATGTGCGTTCGATTTTATTTTTTTGAGTAAGTTTTTTCGTAGCTGCGTTCAGAAAACAATTCCACACAGTTTACAAGAAATCTTTGCAAGCTGCATTTCCACAAATGCCCTAGCCGAATCGCACGCTGATTGGCTGTCGCGTATTATTGTCACATTATTGAAACTTACTAGTAAAACGTCAAAATGCCAAAATTTACTATCAAACGCATGTATTTTTGTCGCGCAGCGTGATATTAATTCGACGACCCTCGTGACAATCAATTGAAACGCTCGAACAAGTAAATAAATGAGTCTTTTTCCATCTGATTATCTTCCGAAAACGTTCGGCAGGTGACGCGGCTGCGGACAACTTCAGGCGCGACATGGCGGCGCTCGGAAACGAGGAAGGGATGAAGTGACTAGGAAGAGGTGAGGCGGGTGGCAGAAGTGACCGGCGTTTCGGTGCGCGTATTGCTAGTCGCGAGAGGCAGACGGTGACGGGTAGTGGTCTTACTAGTGTGGCGTAGTGAAACAGTTTTTTCGGTCGTCTTCTCACGTCCCCCCTTGTGTTCTAAAATGAGCTGGCAGGATTACGTTGATAAGCAGCTGCTCGCATCTAGGTGTGTTACCAAAGCGGCAATCGCCGGACACGATGGCAACGTATGGGCGAAATCCGAAGGCTTCGAAGTGAGTAGCACGTAAAAACGAATACCAAGAACCAACTCGCGCTCGCGCGCGCGCGCGCGCTCACGACAGAGAAAGAGAAAGAAAGCGAGTGTTGTGTGTTTGAGAGAGAGAGAGAGAGTGAGAGCGAGTGCGAGTGCGAGTGAGTGAGTGAAAGATATATGTATATATAACCCAAAGAGAGCGAGAGAACGAGGAAGAAACGAGGCGGATAGAACGGTACGGAGGAGAGATGATGATGGAGCACAGCCGGTGGATGCGGTTGCACGCCCCCACGATAAAAGGAAAAGTGCGCGGAATAAAGAGCCCTCCAATCGCGGTAAAATACTCTTTGTCGATGCGAAGGAGAGGAAAATAGAGAGACGAAAGTGAAAGAGAGAGAGAGAGAGAGGAGGAGGGAGAGAGGACAGATGCTCCGGAGATCGTCCGCGCGGCTCGTCTCTCGGGCACGAACCGGTTCGAACGAAATGAGCATGGGCACGACGTTATCGCTTCGCGATTTCTAACCCCGAAACAAAGTGCCACGTAGACTCGCCCCCTCGTTTGTCGCCGGCCGGCCGGCGGATCGGTCGATCGCTTCCCTGCACACGTCGCGGCCGCATTGCGACGTGGTTATCATTGTGCTCGGCCAACGACGTCGTCGTCTTCCCCCCGCGAATCATCAACGGACTGTCGTCGTCCGTGGGAGAGAAGTCGCTCGCGGCAGGGGCGGCGGACATGATGTTTTTCGCAGGCCCAGGCCTGCACGGCGGCTCTCTCTCACGCCGATTACAATCCGTCGAAGGTGCGCGACGGAATCGATCGCGTGCCGCACGGAGAATATGCGCTCTTGCTCTTGTCTGTCGGCGAACCGATTCGCCGCCGCGTTCTCGTCGCCCGTTGACAAGAAGACGGCGGCTTCTCGGGCGCACATGGGGCGTGCGAGTCGCGTCCAACTCACGCGACTCGCACGCCGGGGCTCCGACAGGATCGATTGTATATCGCGCGCCTCGAAAAGGGTGTGGCGTTGGCGACCGGG
Organism: Pseudomyrmex pallidus; assembly: GCA_014825455.1. NCBI lineage: Eukaryota > Metazoa > Arthropoda > Insecta > Hymenoptera > Formicidae > Pseudomyrmex > Pseudomyrmex pallidus. The sequence goes on along the minus strand of QVNV01001841.1, from coordinate 28,544 downwards.
CGATGAAATCGCATGACGAAAAATCAACCTGGTTTTCGAGCAACGATCAAAGATCGCCGGCGTGTGTATGTATGCGTGCATGCGTGTGCGCGAAAGATTTCGGCGGATTCGTTCTTCCGGCGTGCGCGACTAAGACTCTCAGAAGTGAGTCCTCGTCGACGACGAGTCTCATCCTCGTCGTCGACGAGGAGACGCTCTCGCGCGCGCGCGCGTATCTCACGTCGCTGGAATCCGAACTCCCCGAAGTGTCAGCGCTTTTCGATCGCGTGACATTTAGCTACGCAACGGTTTTTTCGGCGGCGACGCTTAACATGGCCGCCTTCTATCAAACGCGCCGAGCACGTTGTCGTCGCGACCGGGAGATATAATGGAGGATCCTTTGTCCAAGAGACGAAACCGCGATGTGATTGTCGGGCGCGCGATCGGAGCGCGAAAATTTCCCTTTTCCCCCCAATGAAAATGATCGTCGGACGGTCGACGGATGTAGAAATCGAATTTTTAGGTTAGCACGTAGGCGCGAGAGAGAGGAGGATGTGTGGGATGGATCTTTGCAATCGTCGTCGCGATGAAATCAACTTGCACGTGTCGAGTCTCCCGGGCGCAAGATTCTCTCCCGATTACACGCCGATTATATCGTCGCTTATCTTCAAGTTCAAGTCGCCTGTTTGTTTCGCGAGTTTATTTTCCGAACGCGGCGAACGCGAATGATGACATGCAGATTTAACAACTTTGTTAATTAGAGTTTGATTCGACTAATTTTTTACACGCCGCGTCAGCAAAAAGAAACCTGGAATTTCTCCTCAATTTGTTCGCGCAAATTGAAGGTCACGTTCGCGCGTGCTGATCCGGCGTGTTTTCCATTCACGAAGAATAGCGGAAACGTGACGTTACATTGAGGAGAGGAGGCCGTTCGAATCTAAACCCGGCGATTATCGTGCACGAAAGATATTCGCGTCACGCTTGTCCGTCATCGAGTTTGCACCTTGGCGATTAGATTTCGGTGACGCGCGTCCTCACGGGGTTCTCGCGGGAGTATCGCATCGTCGTTCGCCTCACGGGATTGCACAATTGCGGTCGGATCTTTAAAAAAAAAAAAGAGAAAAAAATCTCGTGGTTTCTTCTGGAGTTTCTTTGAATCTCTCCTCCTCTTTTCAGTGAAAGCTGCGACCGACGCGCCCTCACGTTGCATTTTCGAATACCGTGTCTTAACGCGAATATACCGTCGGTAAACCTGCGTGTCAGAAAGGTCATTCTTCCGCACGTGCGTGTGTCAAATGTAACGTGTCTCTCCGCTCCTCCTCGTTTCTTCCCGCTCGATTTGAAACCCGTATTTTTGTCGCGACTGCTCTCCGTTGGCGACTTCAAAGGTAAACAATGAGAAAATCCAATTTTTTCTTAAACGTATGTGTCAAACGAAAGAGTTTTTTATTACGTAATTGTGTTGAAAAACATTTGAACCGTTTATTTAATCAATTTTTTCTCCCGCGACCTTGCGAACTGTTCGATCAAACTGTTTTTTCGGCTGCTTGACTCGCGGTGAGATTGGATTAGGGTAGGTTAGGATCGGTCACGCGTGGCCGTTCGGAGCTGAACGGAATCGAGAAAGGTCGGCCCAGCTGCAGCGTGTTCTCCGCACACTTTTCTCTCGTCAATGCCAAAATGGCGACGCCGGCCGGCCGGCTCAGACAGACCGTCAGACAGACGGATCGGAATTGACGGGTGGTTACCAGTTTCTCGATGATAATGTCTCGCGAATCGCGAAATGACACGCGATCTGGAACGAGGCCGGACAAATTGGCGAAACGCCGCGCGTTGCAGCCGACATTTCTCGAGTCAAAAAAGATTTAATTCCTGCTAATTAACTCGACATTCGCATGTGTTGATTAACGAGATCAACTAGAAATCGATCTATGTATCTGTCATTAAAGTAAGAAACAAAATAATGGGTTTCGGAACATCTCGTGTTTCTCCCGCAGAGCAACGCGATTGCCTTGGAAGCCTTTCCGCAAAGTTACGGCCGCTTCTTCTTGATCAGTCCCGCGCTAATTATTGCAATTAATTTTCTCAACTGGGGCGAGAAGAGCGAGCTGATGAGAACGCTCGCTTTTACGAGTCCGAGTTATAAAACCAACCGGTCTCTCCGGGCAGAGATCGATCTCTCGCATTGTGCGTGAAAATGAAATTGTGTTACAATTATTTAAAAAACAAAAAAAAAACATTAATCAGTAGTTCAGCTCGCGTCTCAACATCGTGAGAGATTTTCCAACGTACAAATGTGTGTTTAATTAATTCTTTTAATAGCTTTTTAAAAAGCAATTTTTATTTTACGTTGCGACTGTATATATTTTAACGGCAAAAGAATCCCAACCGAACGCTCAAGCAAAATGGAAAACCGAGACATTAGCCTCGACGGGGGTGATTCATTGTTTCTCTCAGGACCGTATCGTTCTCTCGGCCGGCCTCGTGTCCACCCATCTCTCGAGGTCCTACCGGTGACTCATTCTCTCTCTTCGCGTTTAAGCGTTGTCACCGTCAAATCGATATGCAGGAGACACTATTCTCGTCCGGCCCGACGGGAATATCTCTCGAGTCCGGCGTCGCTAAATATAAGCAGCGCGAGAAACGGGAGTCGCGCGGAATTTTGTTTTAACGGCGTCTTCGCGCGCGATCGCTTCCGAGGAAACGGCGTTTCGTTAAACGCAGTTCGATGACTCTTGAATTTGCTTCGAAAAACGCGCGAGAGATCCGCGAGACGCCGTAAAAAAAACCGAACAATTAACGAAAGAAGCGAAATTAACACGTTGATCGTCCAGCGAGTCAAGACGTTCTGAAAACAAATGTCTTATATTTCGCAGGGGAGAAAAGGGGGTTGTTTCGAAATGCAAACTACAAGCATTCGATGTAGATTTTCGACTTGAAATTAAATTAACTCACACGTTGAACAAAAATACCTTGCACGTGTGTCCGGTGTTTGTTCTTTTACCGGCTTTAAAAAATTTTTCTCGTACAGGTTTCCCAAAAAGTATCGGTGACGAACTGTTGTTCGGAATTAACGTGTTAACAAACTTCCAAATGGAATCGTAATTACGAGAAACAACGAGACAACGCGTCAACAGACACGTGCAGTCGAACGCAAAGTGGACATTGTTGTTTTTTCCCGCCAACGCTGCGGGATAAGATACGCGGGCGCTTTTATCGCGTAGCCGATAATAAACGGGACGAGAGCGTTTTTCCCGGTTATCAATATAAGCCAAGAAAAATATAATCACGCTTCTGTCTCATGAACGCGCGTGAAAACAGCTTTAGCGCGCGCTCCGTGAAAAAATATATAAAAAAAAAAAAAACAATTTACACGATCGATCTGTGAAGACGGTTTACATTGCGAGGGATATGCGAAAATAAAGGAAGACGCTTCAAATAGAGTTTTTTTTTTTTTTTTCGATATCGCCGACGGCAAAGTACGGGGAGGAATCACGCGCGCGCAAATTGAGAGAGTGAATCTTCGCGAGGATGTAACGCGCGCCGACCTCCTTTTCACGGCGCTGCGAGCCCGAGAGAAGTGTAAAAAAAACCTCCGGTTTAACTCGGAACGTTCTCTCTGATCTTTTGCTGACTTAGCTTGTGCAAACTATTCCGAGAGAGGAAGAGAGACGAGAATTCTTTTCCCGATAACGCGAGTCGTTATCGGACACGTTGCCAACACGTTCCGTCTCACGTGGATTACCGGTTTACTTCTGTGGACTTTGTATTTGATCTTGTTTTCGAGCCTCGGACAGAAATATAAAAGAAAATATGTCGTCAGTTAATGATCGTGTCTGTCACAAATTTTTGTATACTTTGCGCATTTTCTTTGCGTTTTTTCTTTGTAGCAACGATATACTTGCGTTCCAGTATAAACAATAAATTTTTTACTCTTCTGTGTCGCCAAGAAAATATCGCGGAACGAATTAAAGTCAGGAGAAGACGAAAAGCTTTGCGCTCTTGGAGATATCAGTTTTACTTAAAGTCCGTTGGGAAGAGCGCGCGAGGGTGCGCGCGCGTTTGTCACTTTATGCGTTCGTCCGGGATATATTTACTGCGACGTTTCGGCGGAAATAGCGACTGAAGGAGAACAAAGTGAGCGCGCGCGAGAGAGAAAGAGAGCGCGTATGCACGAGAGCGTGTGCAGAACCGTGAGAAAGAAGAAGGCGAGGTCGGGGGGCTGTGGTGTACAAAGACGGCCGTAATCGGATGCGCTTATAGTTCAAGGCCGTCTTAGATCATCCGCGGATTAGCCGCAACGAGCGAGCGCGCGAACAAGAGGTGCATATCCAGAGAGAGAGGTGCATCGATCCGCTTTCACGAACGCTTTTTGTCGGGCGAAGTCTTCGCGAAAAAAGAATAGCGCACTTTCCTCGTACGCTTTCCGCTTTGAAAGAAACGAAGGCTCAAGTGTCTCCGAACCGTGTCAGTTTTCAACTCCTCCCCGAATGAATGAGAGATGCCGCTCTGAACTTTGTTTCAGAAAGTGACTCGTCCCGGTAGCAAGTCACTCTCTGGTCTCAATTAATTGAGACGCGAATTATTAAATTATTATTTAACAAGAGCGAGCGTGCGATATATTTGCGAGCAAAGTCAGTTCGAATTTGTAAGAGCTGGTTTTTTTTCTTGTTTTTAATTTTTATTCGTCGCAAGTTCGTGAAAACGCAGATATGTTTGGCAATTAATTTTCTCATCAATTCGCGAGAATTGCCACGCCGGTATTTAATCCGTGACTGAGTCATTTGACGAAAAGCATGTTGGCAATTTGCTTCGCGTGCGTGTTACAGTAGTATCGGGAGAGAAAAAAAAACCTCGTTAGGATTATTGCAAGTTAGCTTCGACAAAATTAAGGGCTCGTCATCATCTAGATGCGGGCAGCAATTGCTGCACAGGATCGATGCGAATTATGGCTCTTATCGTTGATTATCTCCCTCCTATGTCGGTCGACCCGTCAGACACGAAAGGGTTAAGAGTAATTGACTTTGAGACACTTGGCTCTGTGAAATCTGAGCTGTCCGAGTTGTTGCGTATCTGCCGTTTCCAAGAAAAACATCTCACACACGTGTCAGACGATAGATTTCTCAATGTCTCCTCAATCATATTCGACTAGCAGTGAATTTTTGCGCGCGTGTTTCAATCACGCGGCATCAAGTTGTTGTTTTTTTTTTTCGCAAAGCGATTTCTCTTTGAAACAAACACGACAAAAAAAATTACCAGCAACTCGGTCGCAACCAAGTTTCAAGTGTGTGCAAAAACAATTTCAATATCGAAATTTTCAAGGAAATAATTTCAATATGTTACAATATTTTTCCTTTATTTTTTATTCCAAGTTGTTTTATTCGCGATATCTTGGCACGCGCGACTCGACTTTCCGTCGAGTTTTCACTCAGTTTACGTTGCGTCAGAAATCGCGTGAAACAAGATCAAGTGAACGTCGATTCGCGCGAGTTTTCGAGCAACTCGACACACGTCACTGTTTCAACAATCATCAGATATTTGAGCGATGCGTAAAATTGCGCGCAGATCTCGTACGTAGTGGATTTAAATCGTTCGCGTATGTCGGCAACGCGTGCGAAATTAGATGCACGTGGATTTCGTGGAATTCATGTGATGACACGCGACTTGCGTCCCGAAGCACCAGGAGCTTATCCGCGAGATCCAGAAACTCTTCTTCGCGCATTTTCGGTCACCGAAGTGTCGCTGTGTAAAGAAGTCGATATCTCGCAATATGAGATCTCTCGGTTTTCTCTCTTATGAAAGTCTCTCGAAATGACGTCCGCGCAATATCGCGCGGAAGTCGAATCTCTTGAACTCGCAATATCTCAGATCACGTCGCCGATAATTGCTATCGATTGTTCGGCGCGGACGTGTCCGCGAATTTTAATTAGTCGAAAGTTTCTTTCGATTAATTAAAGCGAAAGAGGAAGCGGATGACGAGCTTTCCTTCGTCATTCTCGGCTCTTGAGTTGAACATTCGTTAAATCAACTTAGAAATTTATTATTTGTCGCGCGCGCGTGCTTCTAAAAAAAAAAATACAATTTCACGACCTGATAAATGGAGAAGCGAGTAATAAATCCGCGCGTGGAGAATTTCCCGGCGCACCGAATCGTGAATGAGGCGCTTCTCTCTCTCTCTCTCTCTGGCGCGACGACAACGTGCGCGCGGACGCTTATTTGCACATCCGTGATTCGGAATCATCCACCGGAATAAAGCAGACAGAAATGTGGCGTTTCTAAATGCCTGTGCAAACACACACGGACGTGTGTGTTTGTGTGTATATTGCAATTTGAATGACGAGAGAGAAAGAGAGAGACGATGGTTTTCGCGTTTGCGGGGTCGTTGCGGGAGATCTGCCGTTCGCTTAATCAACATTCTGTAACACATTCAGTGATGTAATAGCAGATTAACATCGTAAACATGTTGGTTGTTGCGCTTCGCTGATCAATGATGCGGAAATTACTGATCTCTCCCCTCTCTCTTTCCATCTCTCTTTCTCGTTAACATTTCCACCCCAACTTCGAGACGTTGTATAATTCTCTAACGTTTTATTATTATTATTTTTTTTTAATTTTATTTTCAAACGCTTTTATTAAAATTGAAACTTCTTTTAAAGAACCAACTTATTTGAGAAATCCGCTGCTCTTTCTCCGTCCGTTTAAATAACGGCGAAATTAAATGTAACTGACGGTTGAGCAAAAAGCTGTAACAGAAAGTGCCGGGATTACGTAATAATCACGGGGGCGTTGCGCGACAGAGGAAAGCCAGCCCGGTTTCCCGACTTTCCCGGATTTGTACACATTGCGAAAGAGCGTTAAAACGTTTAGATATCATGTCTCACCATCGCGCTCTGTATACTGATAAGACTCTATATTTGTTTTTCTCTGTGTTTTCCAGGTAAGTAAAGACGAGCTCGCGAAATTAGTGCAAAGCTTCGAGGAACAAGACATCCTGACGTCGTCGGGCGTAACCTTAGCCGGGAACAGGTACATATACCTGTCGGGCACGGATCGTGTGATAAGGGCAAAACTCGGCAAAGTCGGTGTTCACTGCATGAAGACGACGCAGGCCGTAGTTGTCTCCCTATACGAGGACCCCATACAGCCACAACAGGCCGCATCTGTCGTCGAAAAACTGGGCGAATACCTCGTGTCCTGCGGCTATTAGGTCAGTATTACATAAAAATTTCAGTATATCGCTTATATAAAAATCGTAAACGGATTTTTCCGAAGCGAAGAGAGAATTGGAAATTGTTTAATTCGTAATGGGGCGAGCTAAATGAAAACGGCTTCCCGGCGATGAATTTCGAGAGAAAGAGGAAAACGTGTCTCATTTTGGGGGGGGGGGGGGAGTTCTAATTTCAGAGCGGTCGCTTTAATCCGCGCCTACTTTAAAATTCATTCCCGCGAGAACTTTTTAAGTTTACCGCTGACAAACTTTCCGACTCGCTCTCTTCCCGCGTATTTGCTCGATGAGATTTAATCAGTTCCGCGCAAATACGGGCGACCTGCGCGAAAATATCTGCGCGAAAAATGCGGGAGGAAAAGATACTTTTCTCGAACTTTTTCAAACACCTGTTCCCAATCGGTTTTCCGTCGGTTTTTTTTTATGCCTGCGTGTGAAATCGAGCGCGATACGTGGTAGCGCAAACGGTGTCGATGGTTGCGGCGTCGGATTAACGCGCTGGCGTTTATTCACAGACTCTTCCCCTCGCACGGTCGCTTCGATTTAACCAACGAGTCTCCTCCCTCCCACGTCCGCCGTTACGCGCTTATCATTATCGGCTTGTCACTCAATACACCCGTCCGTGCCGCGAACTCACACTCCCGTGACGGGAGAGAAAACGCGCGCGCACGCCGCGCTATTGTGTGCCGCGCCGTCAAGCCGCCGCCGCTTCTCCGTGCGACTGCGAAAAACAGACTCCTCGTCTAGCCGCGGGTCGTTCGCCTCGAGCCTTCGCGCAAATTGCAGCGAGATGAAAAAAAAAACAATACGTACGCGAAAAAGTCATCCGATGAATTTTTCCTCCAAGATAAAACGAGATTTCGAGTTTGATTGTGTGTAAAAAAAAAAAAAAAACGAACACACTAGATCTTTCGGCCCGAACAAAGTTCAGTTAAATCGAGTTAACGTTTCGTTATCGATAAGAAAAGAAAACTTGTAAACAATGATTTGATTTAATGACTAAGCTTTGACATTTCACCGATGACTAAGAATCTGATAAAACTTATTATTGACGATATATCAGAATTGAAGATGGTACATTTTTATATATAATATTCAATGCAATTTTTAATTAACATATGCTCTATTTTTGCGTGAGTAAATCGTAGACGTGCACGATCGTAATGAGATTGTATACAAATCGTCTCATGTTTCTCTAGCGTATAATCCTGGGTAAAAACCAAAACCAAAAAAATTATAACAGAGTGTGAAATCGATTTTACTCGGTTGTTTCACGAGAAATTCGTGCGATTATTACAAGCGAGCGCTTTGTCATCGCAGACATGGCAAAAGTCGTATGCGCAAATATGCGAGCAAAGTATTCAATCGACAATCGAAACATTGAACGGAAGATCGTGGTGTTTGCATGTGCAAACGTGCCTGATGTATGTTTGAACGCGAGTTGCAAATTAAATCGCAAATTAGCGCACCGCACGCTACCCCTCGAGTTGTTTCTCATTTTATATTCGCTCTACAAGCAATTTTCTCGTTCGACGCGCGAATTGGATTAAAAGTCACTTTGTTTTGGGTGAAATTTACGCAAAATATAATATCGCGCCAAGAAATATATTACGAAGATTTATAAATAACAAAATTAATTGCTGCAAAAGATAATAAATTGTTGGAAAAAGTTAACGTGAATAAAAATCTCTCTGTGTGTGTCTTAACGTCTTATGACATCAGAGAGTCAGAGTTTTTGCGATTTTATTAATGAGATGCGTAATTTATGTCTGACGTAAGAGCGCGATCATTGATTCATCATTGCGTCGCGTGATTGAACGCGCGCGAAGTGATTTCACCCCAAGTTCAGCGTCTGATTTTTCCGAACGGTACGAAGCAGCGCGCGATTACGCAGCTCTCTCTGTGCCGCGTGACTCACGCGGATAATTCTTCGGACGAGCGTTTTCAAGCTTGATATCGGCGATGACTAATCACGGCGTATGTATTATATATATATATTCGACCGCAAGGTAGCATTACAACGACGACAAACATCTCTTCTGCGAAAATAGGAATCGAGACGACACGTGTCGCGACGTATATTTCTCGCTCGGGGTGTCGATTCTCTGGAAAAATCTCTGAACACAGCCTGGAACTTCTCAGAACAAAAATAAGTTACTTCCGTCGGAAAGAAACAAGCAATTTCTTATTTCGTTCGGATTCGTTTATTGAGCAATTTCTGCTTTTTTGTTGGGGAAATTTCGTCTTTTCAACTATCGTAGAGAATAAAATACCGAGAAGCTGCGAGAGAAACAATTGACTTTAAATTAGATCTCCTCGAAACATTTGTAAACGCGGGAACTGGATAAACGTTTTTTTGCGGACGATCTGAGAGAGTAGACACCCCCGGGGACACAACGTTCGACTTGTTTGTAGAGACCTGATGGCGTCGCGCAGCCGACTAACCTGCGCCCTTAACCCTGCTTTCTGTTACAGTAAACCTCTGGGGGACCCAACACAAAATATCTAATATTAATGATAAACGATACGGTCGATTATTTTAATGAACAGCGAAATGGAATGCGCCATTGTGCCGCACGAGTCGCGCCGGAACTGCCGCAAGCCCTGCCGCGCGACCTACGATGAAGATGCAACAACAACAACAGCTACAGCAACAACAAATAAACAACAACAACAACAACAATAGCACACACAGCGTCGACAACACAGCAACCAGTTGTAATTATTAACTGCTCCGAGTCATCATTCTCTCCTCTTCGACCTTTCTTTTTGTTTCTTAAGACGCGATTCCGAACACGCGGAAAAGAGACGCGCGCGCGAGTTGATGCCGCGCGCGTACACGCATTCATACGTAAAAACAACGACGCGTCCTCTCCCTCCCTTTTTCTTCGCTCCGTTCCTCCTCTCGTGCACACACACACACACACGCGCGGAAGCGTTTTTTTCCCCGTTCGCGATTTCTCAATACCTTTCCCTCTTCTCGACGAGACACATCGTACTTAAACGTAGGTACATCTTGCATGTGAAAATCTTTCGCTTCGCGGTGAGATGCGCACGGCGAGAAACTACGCGATGCATCGATGTGCGCGTATTGACGATATGACATGCCCACAGACACACACACACAAAACTGCTCTCTATATCGCTCCCGATCCGATCGGTGCACGAAACAACAAAACGCCGCGCGTGTCTCCTCACGCGCGAATTTATACGCGAAGCAGAGGAGGCGTCGACTACGATCAATCGATCGATCGATCGATCGATCGAGCAACAACCGGATATCATATCGCGTAGTCGGCGATTGCAACGGGCGTCAAATGTCTGCGCGTGTCACATCGGAGTGATTCAACGTTTGCGGAGCTTTCGCGATTAGAGAGAGAAAAAAAATCGTGATCGTCGACAAAAAACACACGTGAACGCTATGAGTTTTCTTGCAGCACAATTTAGAATAATAATTGTTTTTCCTTCTTGGAAAAGCGCGAAAGTGCAAGCCGCGCGATATACTGTGAAAAATGTAATGTGTAAATTTGCGAGAAATCTAAAAATTTACGCGGAAAAACAAATATTACACAATTGGTAACGAAAATGTGCAAAATCGTGTAAAATTTCCGTTGGTAATACGTGAGTAATATTTTGTGCAGTGTAGAGGATTGCAATTCGACGCGAGAGAAACGCGTGGAATATATCGAGCAATTGGTCACGTTTTGATTGCGACTCGCGTGCTCTTTCAGATTTTTTTTTTGTTTTTTGTTCGACGGAAAAGAACAATCACTTTGTTTGAAGAAGACGGTGCGCGCGGAAGCGACAGATTTTTTTTTGTTGTCTCGTATCGCATTACTTAACATCCGCTTTGTCGAGCAGCGGCTTCGCACGCGAAAATTCGCGACGATCGATCGATCGATCAACGGTGATATCGGAGGAACGAAGAGAGAAAATGTGAAAGAGATGGAGAGAAAGAGGAAAAAAGAGAAAGAGAGTGAGAGAGAGAGAGAAAGCGCGACACTTTTGTAACCGCTAAAACGCGGCGTGACGGAGAAACGAAACACACATACACATATGAATTAAGTATAATTAAGAAGTAATGATAATAAATAATAATAAACTATTGTGTGTGTTAGGCTTACATTCTTTTTCGTAAAGCGCGAAAAAGCGAGCGAGAGAGAGAGAGAGAGAAAGAATGAGGAATGTTGTGTAGAATGTCGAATGCTGCATAGAAACTTGTAAGACAGGGAGAGAAAGAAAGAATGCGTGAGGGAGTGAAAGTAAAACGAGAGAAGAAGAGAGCGAGAGTGTGTAAGAGAGAGAGAGAGAAAGAGAGCGAATGATTGTGGGTAAGTGAACGGAAAACGATCTGAGAGAGACTTGAAACTAATAAGCGAGACAAAACGAAGAAGTCGAGGTGTGGAGAGGAAACGAGAAATGAGCGAGCGAGCGTGTGTATGTATGTGAGAGAGAAAGTAAGAAAGAAAGGGAAGCGAAAAGGTAGCGGAGGTTTAATGATGGCGATAATAATAACGATGATGATGATGATGATTATGATGATGATGACAAAATGCGGGCGAGCATGCGGCAGCGGGTGATGCGGCACGGATTGGCCGCAATCCTGGCCGCCTCCCCCATCCCCCTAAGAATCGATACGATCCTTTTAGCTATTTACTGTCTTTATTATTGCTATATGTAAGAAGAATAAAAAAACAAAACAGCGAACGATGTGTCATAAACTGCTGAGATTTTTATCGACAAGAGAGAGAAAGAGAGAGAGAGAGAGATAAAAAGAGAGAGAATTAAAAAAAAAAAAAAAAAGAATCGCAAAAAAAAATTACAAAGACACATTTACACTGACACGCACATACACACACATACACAGTTGCATCTACGCGTGCACACGAGGTTGACGAGTTTGACACGGCAGGTGCGCGTTCGCAGATATACCGATAAAATATAATAAACAGCTCCGGGATTTCTCGAGATCTCCGTCAAACGAGCCTAAATAGCGATTCAGCGTCAGCTGTTGTGTTCCGAAGGAAACACACACAAACACACACATAAGCGTGAGTGAGAAGAAGCACAAGAAGCACGTCTCTCTCCAAAAAGAAATCAATTATTTACCATTGCGTTATGTAAAACGAAATATAAAAGCGATCTGCTGTCAATGTGCGTCACACACACACCAAAAAAAAAAAAACAAAGAAACAAAAAGAAAACAAACAAAAAAACGCTGAAACGTTATTGATGAGAAACTTGATGTTTGGCAATGATTGAAATATTCTCACTGTTTTATATTAAATAAATTTTTGAGATATACTTGTACCAAAAACCACAAACCTTTTCTTCTTGTTATCCGCCTTTGCGTTCTTACCTCCCTTATCTCTTTCGCCTTCAAACGTCGCGCGCGGTCGTCTTATCGCGTCCTTCCGTCGTATCGAGTCCTCGACACTTTCTGACTGTCGAGAGAGTTCAGTCTGAACGATGTAAGGACCTGGAGGAAAACAGGGAATCGAAGGTGAGAGCCGCGACGGTGCGTCTGCGAATCCCTGCCGTGCGCGTGTTTCGGGATAAATTTTTCGCCACCTGCGCTCGCGTATTTTCATTTCGATGGGGAAGAAACACCGACATGTATCATATAATAAAAACATTGAAAAACACTACACACACACACACACACACATACGTACACGTGAATACCGCTACCAATTTATTACTACTATTACTACTACCGCTATTATTATTATTATAATACTATAATTGGTTGCTTGTCAAATTCGTCTGACGCCAAGCAGCGGCCCGAAACTACTATGTAACGATTTTTATTGATAACAAAGGAAGGAATAAAAACATTGAAGTAATGATTGTAATAAAAAACAAACAAAAAAAAACAGAAAACGAAGACGCAGTAAACTTCTGAGCGTTTCGTGTCAATCTCACACTCTTTCCGCGATTTTTCGGGGGGGAAAAAAAGCGATCGTTTGGTGACGCACAAAACACGAACGCGATGTTGTTCTTTTCCTCTCAGCCGTTTCTTCGGTTCGTTGTTTATCGCTCGTAGTTCGTTTGCGCGCGTTCACAGGTTGTTTACTTCGAAAAGTTTCACGGGAAGTTTAACGCTTCGACGATGATTGACAATTGTGCGTGACTTCTCGCTGTAATATTCTACATAAGAAAGTGTCGCGTATAAATAAAGTTTCGTAAAAAAAAAAAAAAGAAAATTACGTTTGTCTTGTTCTCGGTTTTCTTTACGTACAAGATCAAAGCTCTCTAGCGACTCGCGTCATCGGTCGAGAGGAAAGGACGTAGGTGGAAATCGCGGAAAAATAGAGGAAAAAAGGAAAAAGAAAATAGGGCAACGAGAGCTACATGCGCGCCGGACGCAAACTATATAGATTGTAAACTTTTGTAAAGGCGAAATATATATATATATAAAATACATATATATATACTTCCTCTTTAAGGTTCTTTTGCATACGATGAGAAGAGCACGCGGCCGAACAGAGCGAAATTGCGTTTTAAGAGAGTAATAAATTTGTATAAAGTGGTGTAAAAAAAAAAGAAAAAAAAAGAAACGAAATCGATTCCGAGAGGTGTTTGCGTCTACACTAAATGTGCGAGCGTTTTCAGCAGCGATCCGCTCAAATGCGAAATTGCGAGCACGACCGCGCACGGCAAAAGGAGGAATTGAAGCGCAATCAAGGTAAGTGCACTTCATATTTCTTTTCGACGGAGGAGAAGCTTTTTCGCGACGTAGAAAATATTCTATACGCAATAGATGTTGCGCGCAAAAGTAGAACAATTATTAGAAAGCTATACGAATATGAAATAAGGAACGCATCCGAATAGGGAAAATACTTTGCGGAATATTTGAAAATTGAAGAGAACTAGAATTATTATGTGTTGAAAACATCTATGATATAATTGATAAGAAGAGCATTTTTTCACGAGAAGTAACAAAGTGCACGTGAAACTAATAAATGTCCTCTCGAATTGTAAAAAGGAAAACAATAAACGTGTGTAAGTCTACTGTGTTATTAATATACTTTATCAACACGGAAATTGCGGCGAGCAAATTTCCGCAAAGGACTGCCGCATTTCCGTGCGAAACAACGGCTCGACCGAAAAATCGCGCGAGTTTACATTGTCTCCTTTCCGTCGTAATGCTGCTAAAAAAAATAGCAAACTAATATTCGTGTAATTTAAAAAAATTTTGCTCCATTGACAAGCAAATTAACTTAAAATTCACGAGAAATTTCGCCTGTAGCCTCGAAATGAAAAATATCGGATAGGATTCAAATGTTATTTCCGAACGGTTATATTCCGATTTCTTTTTTTTTTTTCTATTAAAGACCTACAAAACATTTTATTTCAGTGATTTTTAAACGAAAGTGGATTAAAGTCAAATCGAACCATTTGGGTCAAATCCGTACCGGCGCGCTCGATGACGTTTGATCTCATTTCAAACGCTTGCTCAAAAAAAAAAAAAAAAAAAAAAAGAACTCATATGTCTCCACGAGATACCGCGTATCAGAGCAGATGTCAACCACGACCGTCGTGTTTTGAGATATACTTTAATCGTGGTTGATTCGCTCGGTTCTATTATATCCGCGCGACTGATAAGAGGGTTTCCGCCAGTAATGAAAAACTCTCTCTCTCCCGCGCCGTCGAAATAACGCTAAGAATCGCAAAAAAAAAAATGAAATCTGATCATAATAAATTTATTTTAACAACAATGTGTCTCTCGATTCGAGCAGAGTGCAAATAAATTATACACACAGGTTTTAGTCTAAAAATGTCGATATATTTATATGTCCCTCCCCCGTTGCGAGGGGGGAGATAGACGTGTGTGTGATAGTTCCATAATAACTTCGGCTTACAAATTCATCATCGAGGGGTGAAGGGCGGGGCAGTATTCGTTCGGTGTTGGCGCCTATGCCATCGGATGCTCTCGATCTTCGCCGGATCTCGTGTGTCGATTTTTTGTTTTTTGCGAAGTTTCGTCCGGTGGAACTATCGATTTTTTTTTTGTGCGTGCTAGATCCGATCTACGAGTGGCGCGTTTACTCGTTCACCTCGTCGTAAAACCGAGCATTTTCCAAAAGTTTATCTCGCGTGTGGTTTTTTCTTAAAAAAAAAAAAAAAGGGAGGATTCTCTGAGTTCGACGAAGAAGAGCGTCCGATCGGACACATCGACGCGGCGACGTCGATTGAACAACATTGTAGAGCGATATATGTGCGTCGTGTGTAATTTTACGCCGAGAGTTACATCGTAGTCCTAAGTAATGTAGGCGAGATAAGTTACGAAGAGCACGTATATAATACAATATATTATATATATTTATAGATTTATATATATATTTATATATATATATTTTTTTTTTCCTTATCGCGGTGTCTGCATATGTATGGTGTGGAGAATTTCAAAAATTTATATATATAACATAACGAGGACGCGCGAACGTCTCCCCAAATCGCATCGTGCACGCGCACACACACACACACACGCATCTTTTTTTTGTATATAAATCTTCCTGCGAGATGTGCAATTTTCTTTCTTCGATGTTTCGTCTTCTCTCTCGTCTCGAGATTAATACTCAAACATCTCGATGCGGTGGGAAAAACGTGCAAATTGGAGTTACCTTCGCCGGGTCGCTTTATAACACATGGATCAGGTGAATCCTACGATTCGCGTGCCGTCGCCATACGCTTGGCGCTTCGGAGAACGGTGAAAGGTAATTTTCGAGAAAATTGTTTCTTATTTTTTATGAAGACGTTTAATTAAATCACGGAGGGATGGAGAATTGACTCGAAAGCGTTTGGCAACCGTAGTAGTTTAGACATTTTCATTCTCGGCTTATCGAGATTTTATTGCCAAGTGCGTCTTGTTAAATCGCAATTTAATTGAATATTAATTACGTTTTCAAAAATCGATTTTCTCTCTGTTCTGAATTTTTCGATTTAACGTTCACCTCTTCCACTTTCTCAAGTGTGCAGAAAAGAAAAAAATCCGATATTCGGCGGAAGACCGCCATCGAGTTGGCACCGGCACGCGGATCTTCGCGTTTAAGGCATGCGGTTTGGTGCTTAGCTACTACTTCTATTACTCGAGCCTTGGATTTCTCTCGTGTCTTCTCCTTTCGAAACAACTTGAAACGCGGCGGTCGGCTCTTCTCGTCGTGCTGTTCTCGTTTCCGATAAAAAAAAAAAAAAAAAACCAAAAAAAAGGAAAGAACGAAGAAATACTCCGCGCGTCCGCGAGAAAAAAAATCCGTTGAAATTTATCGAGCAACAAACCGCGCGTCGAAGGACGGGCGGTTCGTCCGGCTTCTCGTGACACGTGACGTGAAATGACGACGAGGACGATCGTCTCGCGAGGGAGCTCCTAAGTGAAAGCGAAACGACTATTTCGTGTCGACGTTAGTCATCGCATTATAATTCGTTGCTATCGTCTGGCAGACGCGCGTTCTCCTTCTCTCTTTCGTTGGCGACATTGGCGGAGATTCGCGCCGGACCACGAAAACAGATCGTCGTATTTTACATCACGCACGTCGTAGTAGCGGTCTCTCTTCGTTC
The DNA here is from genome assembly GCA_014825455.1 of Pseudomyrmex pallidus. Lineage (NCBI taxonomy): Eukaryota > Metazoa > Arthropoda > Insecta > Hymenoptera > Formicidae > Pseudomyrmex > Pseudomyrmex pallidus. Next base: position 11,779 of record QVNV01001841.1, on the reverse strand, counting down.
CGCGTGAGGAATCGTCTCGCAAACGTGTGACGTCGTTGATCGGTACTCGTGAACTTCTCAATGCGAGATACTCGCACCGCATCCTTCACGGGACGAAGCACGCGGTGTGCTTTACACTTCAATCTTATCTAACGCCTCCGGCACGAGAATAACCGGAAGATAAACTAACGCCGGAGAAAAACTCAAAGAATTCAGGGCGAGAAGGAGATAATCTCATTCTTGCGCTGAATCCTTCAGAAGGTATTTACAACTTGGCGGAAGATTGTAGGATATCTTCTTCTTCTTCTTCTTGTTTTTGTTATCTGAGACGTGTTTTTTTTTTCTATTTTTTAACTCCACTGTCTCAGATTCGAGCAATTTGAACGTCGAATCAGCGATTGAAAGGCGTTTCTTTGTTTTCAAATTGATAAATTTTTTTTAAAAGAGAAATTTTTATTACACCAGTCGATTTTCATCGATTTAATTTTTCAAATCGCGAGTCTCGATTGCGAGACGCGGCGGCAGTGAAATACATCGTGTGGAAAACGGCGCGCGCGCGCGCGCGCGTGTGTCATCGACGCCTCGCACGCTTATCTACGATTACCTTTAAACCTCGTACTTATCAGTAACGTCGACGGATGAGCGACAAAGTGTTTAGCCAACGTTTGTACCTTGCCGTGACGGGTGCTCCGTGAATGCCCATTTGTCTTATTATTTTTTTTTTTTTTCGTCATTGTCCTTCGCCGATCGAGGAACCTCTGTCGCGCGTTTTTGAACTCGACATCTCTCGCTACTCGCGTTCCCATCGACATTTTCGAGAGACCGACCCAGAGATCTCTTGTCGAGGAAGAACGAGAGCATCGCGGGATAAAGAAAACACACTGAAAAATAACGTCTCAATAAGATAAAAAGAGACTTTTCCGTTCGTGAACAAAAATGTGTGTCGATCGTTCTGAAAAGTAGATCACAGAAAATAATAATAAAAAGAGAGATGCGTGGTTTAATAAGACAAATTATATTTCTCGAAGCGTCTCGGTTTGTTCAACATTTTCAACGAGAGAGGCAAAAGAATACGATTTGTAAAATATTTTTTTCTTTTTTGCGAAGAAAAAAATAGTTTTCAATCAAATTGTCAATAACGTTAAATAAAATATATCCTTTTACCTCTCTGACAATTTTGTTTCAGTGAATTATCTCACGCGTTACTTAAAAAAAAAAAAAAGAATAAAACAATAATTTCTGCTCAAATTTTTCGACACATTTCACGGAAAAGATATAAAGTCACTTCCGATTGTCTGACGTGATTACGAAACTGATACAAATGTAGAAAAACAAAAAAAAACCCCAAAATAACACACAAATTTTCTGTTTTTACGAATCTCTGTGCGATTATTTTATCGTCGATAGATTTTTTTCCTCTTCCTGTGGTTTCTCGAGCTCGACACACCACGGGACAATCTTTGGCATTCGACCGACTTCCGAACTACGCGGGGGGAGGAGGAGAGTCGTCGTCGTCTTTGTCAAATATCCTCGAAATAGATGAACGCGCGAAAAAACATTGACTTAAAAACTCTATTAAATATTACATATACAATCGAATAGTTCATCGTTTTTTTTTTTAGCATCTCATCTCGCCGTGAATGAGAATCATCAACGGCTTCTCTCTCTCTCTCTCTCTCTCTCTCTCTCGTTACACATCAGCTATAATCTCAGTTTAATATTATCGGTAATAATGTTTTTTTTTTTTATCAATAATATTATTTCTTATTAATATATATATATAATATATATATATTTCTCGTTAACGCGTGTGAAGTACGTGTGTGTTATCTGTGTACGTGTATATGTGTCTGTAACGTGTACCTATGCGTGTGTATAAACGTCCCATTAATAATAATAATAACGTTACAACAAGTTAATGACCCCTAGTAAACTTACAAGTCATATCGGTAATAATGCGCGGTATGATATTCTGTTTTCCTCTTTTTTTTATTTATTTCTCGTCGCACTCGCGCCTGTCTTTTTTCTTCTCTCACGCGCACACGCACTCTCGCATCTACTTTTTTTCTCTAAAATCTTTCTCTGCGATGTCACACATATAATAATAATAATAATAATAATGAGTATATCTCGAAATGTATACCCAAGTACTCTTCTGTGTTGGATCGTTCGTTCGTTAGTTTACTCTATCGGTTTCTCTCTACGAACGCGGCGTTTCTCGGTTTTACAAAAAGGAGGGTTTCGGAAACGTTCACGAAACGAACACGCACCGACGTGATTAGGCTTAAACAAAAAAAAAGAATGGAGTATTCAACTCTCGTCGTATACAAACATCTCACACACGTAAAAATATCAGAGATCGCTTGACGCGTTCAAAAGCGCGTATTTACGTGCTGCGGGTCTTCTTTTTTTCTTTTTTTCGAGACGCGCGCGATAATGCGTGGCGAGAAAACCCAACGCAGCGTGACAAACAGTGTGACGAAAACAGCGTGAAAAAAGCGTTTCGATCCGAGACTGCTCCCCGAGTTTCCGATGCGACAAATAACACGCGACGTTACCTTGTTATTTTATCAGCCGCGAAAGCAGCGCGTTTCTTCGGGCAAATTTTCGACGGCTGAAACGATGCTTGATGAAACACACAATGTTTCTCCTCGTTAAAGGGTCTGGAAAATGTTTGGAAAATTTTCTGTGGAACGTTTGTTTTTTCGAAACAGACCACAAAACAGAAACGGTTGTTCGAAAACCTTTTTTTCTCGTCTCTGGCAACGCATCAGTTAGGTCAATTTGTCGTGCGATGCAATAATCCAAGTTTTACGGAAGACACGAAAAACAGGAAGGGAGTATCCAATGACACGCACAGACTCACCGTTTCTTTTTTTCTTTTTTTTTTTTTACGAGGGACATGAGAACTCACGTCGACCGGCCTTCTGAAAGAAAAACAGGTCACAGGGAAGGTCTGTCACTTTTAATGCTGCCAAAATTGCGAGTACAAAAGAAGTTTCGGGAGGGGGAAAGAGAAAATACTATTGTTGATCTACATACAATACAATAATTCTTTCAGAAAATTCATTGAGGAGAAAAGAAGATACTGTCAAATTATTGAATTGAATCTCATCGCTACGTGTTTTACGTTAGTTTAACGCAAAGTTTCGCCAACACAAACGTGCGGCGGTCGCCCGAAATTGGCGGTGGAGACGCGCAAATTCCGCGCCGCATCCGCGACTGACGAAGGAGAAGGGGTTGGAGGGTGGATGAATGGATGGAGGATTGCGCACGCGAAGAGACGCAATCGCGCCGCGTGCAAAGGGATGCCTGCAAGGAGAGTAAAAGATGGAGCGGAGTGATGCGGTGGCGGAAGGTGGCGGAGTTGTTGGTCGCGGTCGATACACGGTGTAAATCGGGGTTACTGGACGATACAGCAGCAGGGGTTGTTCGCGAGGGTCGTGGTGGCGATGCTCCGTTGTCGCTGCTGCCGCGTCTGCCTGTTACGCTGGTGATGGCTCGTCGCCCTCGCGCACCTGGGCTATTGGTTCTCCAGGGAGTAGTGGCGCGACCTCTTCCAGAAGCCCTTGAAGAAACCCTTCTTCTTGGGCGCGTCAACGCTTTCCGCGCCTGAAACAGCAAAAGCAGGTCCGAATTTTCAGGACCGGCAAATAAATCGGCGAGGAGAGACACAAATTGAAGCGCGCGGAAGCCGCAAACGTGGCGCGAAAGTAAATATGTTGACTGATGCGTGAAGCAGAATCGAAGTCGGAAAGCTAAGCTTGTATCTCCCTCTCTCGCGTACCGATGGAATTTCCAACCGATTGCGTTCGCGCACATCGAGAAGAAGTATACATGTAGTGTGTATACATGTGTACACGTTCGCTCGCGAATGTACATTACGCTGCGGTTTTCGTCGCTGGATCCGCCGCGAACACGTTTTACACGACTGACAATCAATTTGCCGACGCGTTAACCCGTCGAACGAAAGCTATAAAAGCTTCGTGACGGTGTTGCTTTTCATTGGTTTATTTTTTTTTTGTTGCGAGAACCTAATGTTCTCTTCTTCTTCTTAGCGAGTTAAAAATATTTTACAAAAACGTGGTCTTAAATCGGTTTCGCTAAGAAATAAATCATAAATAATAATTTGCTTGCAACGACGTTCTCTCAGATAACTCTCGTATATCTTCGCTGTCATTTCCAGAGACGCTAATTATCAGTCATGGATGCAAAGGAAGTGACTGTACGATCTCCTCAGCTTTCTATCGGAAATGCGACGTGACAGAAACCACGCTGATAATTTCTTTTCTTAAGCACGACTGTACAGTTTTACAGTCGACGTGGCAATTGCCGTCGTGTCGAAAACGATTTTTAAGCGGACGGACGCGCGTTTAAGCAGTCAAGACACCGACATTCTCCGCCGCGGTTAACAATGGCCGGCTCTTTCCGGTCAGCGTCGTGTCAGGGATGGAGAACAACGCCGTCGTGATTAATATGACGCCTGTTGCCGGCGTCGCGACGCTGTTCTTTTTTTTTTCTTATCCTCGCGCTCACTTTGTCGGCGTCCGAGTTGCTTTTTCTTCGCGCCTTTTAATTTTTTCTCCGTGTTAACAACAAATATTTCTTTCTTCTTCGATTGTTCGTCGATATCACACATCTGTTTTTAACGCAAATATCCAACGCCGTTACCTCGCGCGTGATTCTGTCGTCGGTTATCCGTTTGGAAAGAATTCAAATCGGTTAAAGAAGGCCGCGCGCGGATTTACAGTTACGTACACACGTCTCTCGCAGTTAGACGAGACATTGAGCGATCGCGCGCGTATAATCCGATTGGTATCTCTCAAGAACATCGCGCGCGTCCTCGATCGACCGAAAAAAAAAAAAAAAAAAAAAAAAAAAAAAAAAAAACACGTCTATATTTTATCTGGATGGCGCGCTCGAATATATCGCACTCGGCGAGACGGAGTCTTTTTCGTCGTCCGTCTCGTAAAAGAATATCACGCGCAAAGCAGCGAAACGTCAGAGACGCCGAAATTTGGAATTGCTCTCTTTCCGAATGTTCCGGAAGGTGAGACTGTGTAATTGACTCGAGGCCGGACAGGGTCTTGTAAGATCTCGAGAAGCCGAGACAGTAAGAGAATGTGTGTGCGTGTGTAACGTATTGGCGCGGCCAATGAACGCCGCGGAATGGAAGGAAGGAAGCAAGGAAGGATGGCCCTACCGCGGAGGAGAGCCGTGCGTGCGGATCAATACCGATAGAGCGTGCCCTATAGGACGTGGAGACGCAGACTCTCTCCTGGGTGTGTCCGCGATCTCCCGCGCGCAGTATTCCCGGACCGTGTTTTGTCTCGTTCCCGCGTGCACGTGTGTGCGTGCGTGCGCGCAGCGCGCCGATCTTCCCGCGGCTTTTCCGAGCCCTTTTCCGAGTCCGGCTGATTCCTTCATCGGAAAGGACATCGAACCCCGGGGTTCGTTAAACCACGACGTGGAAACTCTCCCTCTTTCTCTCCCTCCCTCGAACAGCTACTCGTTCTCGCGTGGCTGTCAGCTGATGGAGCAGCGGATGACGCTCCGCCGAGTGGCTCTTTCACGAGCTTCATTTCATGTACAAAGACGCGCGTGTGATGTCAGACTCGCGAGAAAGATAGGAGGGACAATTGAAAATTATCCCATACCACGAGATAACGAACCGGAATTGTCCTCTCGCGTAGAAAAAGTCTCGATCTTCAATTTTCTCATTTACTTTTTCTTTTTTTTGCACGTGGGTCTTTTCGATTCAAAAAAGTTTTATGAATACGGTCTCTGATTTGAGACGCGCGATAACGGGATTCTGATCCTTGGCGTGGATGTAAAATCGTAGGTTGACTTCGCTATTATTGGACGCACGGTCGGGCTATTAATATTTTCCAACTCGAAAGTTGTGGCGGCGTTCACGTGCGAGGAGCGTAACGGAAAAGGACTCGCGAAGAAGACGTTCGAACTTTCGGCAAATTATTGGAAACTTGAGAATTTTTATAATCCGTATAAAAATAACAAAATATCCCGCGCTTGGGAAAGAAGAACTTCGTGGAATCGAGGCAATCGAGTTATCGCGGAGTTTCTTATCGACGATAAGATACATTTTTTTTTTGAGAGTGTATATCCATCAGTAAACATATTAACTTTATCTCTTGATGTTGAAAATATTAAGAAAAAACGTGTGTTCTTTGCTCGATAAAAAACAACACACAAAACCGGAAAGGACACGCGGCAAGTTTTTACCGATGCGACAAAATGCATTTAATTGAAGTTGTTGAAACAAAATAACTTCATAAACTCTTGGAAAACCGAGATGAAGACGCGGATTATTCTTCGAAATAAGAGAGAAACTTCTCGAGAGGAAAACGTCGGAAACAATTCGCTGATTTTTCAACCGAAAAAAAAAAAAATGATCCGACAGCTCCAGATTTTCTTCGCGGTTCTTTTCCATAAATTTTCTCTTCCTCTATCTCTCGGGAACGTACGCCGGTGCATGTAACTTAATGCACATTAAAAAGCAGGTCTTCCTACTCGCATTTCCGAAAATAACCGGCGAATATTAATAGACGCGTTAGATCCGCGGAGAGGAGGAGACGCGGAGCAACGCGCAGAGAGGGCCGCGATATTTTGGAACACCATGATTCCCCTCTTCTTCCACTCGCCGTGGTTTGATCCGCGCGTTGCACACTAAATTCGGTTGCGGACGAGATGCGAGACGGTATGTACGCACGAATCGACGCGAAATGGGGACAATCTCTGTATCTTCGCGATTAAAAATTTAAAAATAACGTTCCGAGACGAGACACACTGCAGCGCGCGTCTCACCTTGAGAGTCAAAAAGGGGAACGCGAAGAGAGAGGCCGATTTTCTGTGAGAGATGTCACGGTGAACCGCCGTATCGTTAGAATGATTGCGCGGTGTCAAGTTCGCGGTTCTCGACGAGAGCAGCGCGTGTCTCTTCTTCGAGCAAATGGACATCGCGCGCGTGACGGGATTTCATTTTCAGGAGGAGCCGACACGCCTAGGCTATTTTCGAGTCCGGGGGGGCTCTCCGCCGAAAAAGAAAAAGAAAGAGAATCGACGAACAGAAGAAGCAGCCGAAATATTGCCCGCGGAGGATACCAGAAATAAATCGGACGGTGAACTTATATTTCCTCGCGACGCGCCGCGACGACACGGGCTGCGCGTCGTCGGCGCGATTTTTCAACTTCTCCTCGCCAAGAGGTTTCTCGGACCGTAAAAGTAATGAGCGGTAGAAAAAAAAAAAAAAAATGTAGAGAAGATCGAAAGTCCACGGTGTGAAATGAGCAATTTTTTACTCACCGGCGTAAGGACCGGAAGGCGAGTTGTTGTCCTTGTTCTTCCCGTCCTTGCTCCCGCTTCCTGCAACAGAAAGAAAGACGGTGCGAAATTACGACGGGAACGCAGGCGTAAAATTGTGTGCACAGGATCGATATGTACACATTTACATGACGGGGGCTTGAGCAAATTCTTCAGGCATAGCTACGTGTGTGTGTGTGTGTGTATTTTATAAAAGTGGAATTTTTACCAAATTCCATCGGTCGAATGTACATCAAGTAAAACGTGCGCGTACGAAGAAGGAAAATGTAATAAACAAGATAAATGCGAGACGCTAAGATGCATTCGAGCAGAAGGAAGGGTTGAAAACCATGCGCAAGACTTCTTTCGAGACAACAGCTGATTTTCTCGATGCAATATCGATGTGTAAGGAGAAATAAATCACGATGCGTGTCTCGCGCTCAATCGAATTAATAAATTCTGCGGTCAGAATCTTCACGAAGGGTTTCGTTTTTCCGGAGGAGGGTGAATGAATGCGTAACAGCGCGTTTGAAATTTATTGTAAGCGTTCCTCGAGACGAGCAACACGGTTCGGAGTTGGTTGAGAGATAAGAGAAGCAATAAATGTGGCAAGTCAATTATTCGAAATATTTTTTACGAATTGTTTAGCGAAACTTTAGCTCGCGCGTTCAATCATCGAAGAAACGAAGCTCAGAGAATCTCCGACGTTGAATTTCGTTTCGCGATCCGATAAAAGTACGGCTTCGTTGCGAAACGAAAGAGAGAAAGAAATCGCGTTCCTCTTAAACGTCTTACAGAGAGAGGACGTATCGACAAAGTGTCAAGTCGGATATGTAGGAGAGCGATTATTAAGGAATCGGAATCAAACGAGGGCTAAGTTCGTTTTCTGCCAGTTGATAAATCGCCGAGGATTCGATTCCGTAACTCGGTCAGTCGGAAATGAAATCCGCGCGAGCGAGAAAGAAGCTTCCGTACGTCATTCTCGTTCCACCGATCGACTTTTTTTTTTTTTTTTTTTTTAATATTCCTCAGCAAATAAATCGTCTCGTTTCTTCTGTCATTATTTTTAACGCTCTCGCGATAATTCTCGCGCTCGTAATAATCGCAAGATGTTAATTTTTACGCTTTCCCGCGTCTTTCGGACTTTCTGCGAACTTGCACTTTTCGCTTTCTCATCCCATTGACTTTACGCGTATAAACATTTCGCATTTGGCTAAAGACTAAAAGTAGAAATGTATCGGATACAGAAGCGATGACGATTACATCCCAAGATGGGAACGGAGAAGACGGACGGAGAGGAGAGTCGGAAAAAAAAGAGAAACGCAATCCATACCCGGGGAATAAGGACACCACGGACTAGTGCGTGCAAGGTGCTGGTTGCGGAGAGGAAACTGCCGTTCTCTACACCAGCAGCTGAGCTGCTGCATATGTGCACCTTTACTTATCCTTAAAGAGTCTTAACCTACACGAAAGTTGTAACCTTTTCAGGTTTACGATCCGACCTGTCCCGACCACGTCTCGTATATAATGTCGAGTCCCGAGAGCGCAGAGTTTGCCAATCCGGTGTGCTCTTTCGCAAACGCACGTTGACGTTTAGATCAAGAGACACGGCTGAGTAATTTCCTCGAATAAAAACGGTGTGTATTTTTAAAAAATATTATTTGATACCGGACGGAAAAAATATATCGTTTACAGAAGATACAGGAGACGCGCCAGAATGATGAAAGAAAAATATTTTTCGCGTCGTATGAAAATATCACAAAAAAGTATGAGAATTTTTTTTTTAATTATTTCGAATCAACAGATCAATGTGTCCAGAGTCAAAGAATTTATTTCGCGCGCGCGCGACATTTAGCGTGCAAAGTCCGTCCCGTTTTTTTTTTTAATCCAAGTCTCGCCGAGACTCGCTCACAAATGTAATTTTTGCGCGGGTCGCGCTTAGAAACGCGAGATCTCTCCGCGTCCGGAAAGATTAGAAATGAGATGCGTGCGAAATTGTCGTACAGCGCTCAAGGTCGCGGTGAAGGCCAGACGAGGGAGTTACATCACACGCCGATGTGACACACTATTGAGCGCGAGGAGATAAAATTTGTTCGTTGCAATTAGCTGAAATTAATACGATAAACGAGAAGATAACGCGAAATCTTCTTCCGGTTTGCGATACTGTCGCGATTAGTTTTCGAACTTCTTTTATCAATGACATACAACATAGATTACGCCTTATACGTCGAGCAATTAATTATCAATTATCGTTTTTTCTTTTCAATTGCGACTATACTCGCTCCAATTGATATATCTTATAATTGCGATAAAATCGATGCGAAAATAATTAACTGAAAACTGTCTCTGAAAATTATCTCGCGCGATTTTTCGCGATGCAATTAAATGTAAGTCACGAACGAAATAGCGCGCTCGCCAATTTTCGGCGGGCGAAAAGACCGTTTCTTCTTTAATCAACGCGACAGCGCTTTACACCCGTTGGCAGACACACACGCGATTGGCCGAGCGTGACGATGGTACGCCGACAACTTGTTGGAGGTACGGCATCAGCTGCAATTTCGCAAGGCTACCTCGCCCCGAGGGGGTTGGAGATAGTGAGAGTGGTCGAGGACAATGACGCGTACGCTCCCAGCCGTATTTCCCGCGCCCGAGGGAAAGGGGGTGGCTATGGTGGTAGTGGTGGTGGTGGTACTGGTGGTGGTGGTGGTGGTTGTTCACCCCCTGAATAAATCAATAAGTTCTCCTCGGGTTCGGTCGATGCACGCTCTTGAACCGAGTGCAATTGAAGTGCAAATTTCGCGACGCGAGTAGCAATTTTCCGTGTAATACCGTCGCGCATCTGTATTTCATACATCAAATTACGCGACTCTCGTCAAAAAAAATACAACAAATAGTAAACGTCGAAGTTACGTTCCGCATCGCGCGTAATTCTGTTTTCCCGAGATTGGGTAGTTTCTTTTTTTTTTCCGAACGTTCCGGGGAAAAGATGAAGCGCACAAAGACGTCCTCTCTCGAAAGAGGACTGTCAATCCGGAGGATTACCGAAGGATAAGCGGCGGGGGACCGGTTTCCGCAACATGTTGGGCCCAGCTGTCGCTCACGTTCCGGAGAATTCCTCTGTGTTCGCGCTTTCCCGTCCCTCCCGTGCGTGAAATTTCACACACGCCCGGTAATCAAGCATACGCGCGCGGGGGGACGCTCGGCCGCGTTTGTCTCCCGGACGAATTTTACGTAACCTTTTTAAGTGCATATGCAACCCTCCTCCCTCGCGCGCCGACCGTACGATCGATTCCGACGTACGAGACTTACGAGAGTTACGTGTAATGAATAAAACAGCGCGCTCGCGGTCGCAATTTCCGGAGCTCGCGCGGCCGCATACACGCATTCGGGCTGATAAAGATTGCAGAAGAGAGACATTTACGATCGCGGTAACATGACGTCGCGGGATCGGGAAGTTCTCCCTCGAGATTCAAGTCTTTGCTCAAGTTTCGCTCCCGCCAGGCCGATTCTGTGACAATGTCTTGTCGCGCATTTTGTCTGCGATGTTAAGTCGTTAAGAAGAAAAAAAAATCGCCGAGCAGAACTCTCGAAAAGAGATTTTACAAGAGGCAAAGGATTGCCAGATAATTTCCGCGGTAGGGAAATACTCGCGATGTTTTCCCGCTCGCTTTCGCGGTAATGACGTAACCGTTAATTTCGCACGGAGGTGGGAGGGCGCGTGTGTAATGAGCACATGTACGCGCCGTCGTGATGCGTACGTCGAGGAAAACGTACGCGCGCGCGGAAAACGACCGCGCGATAGCGTAGACTCCTCTCGCGGTCGAGTTGCAGCAGCTGTTGCACGCGACGCGTGGGATGCCCTTAAAATTTTTTCTATTTATAGGACACCGTGAGAGAGCGTGACGCGCAACGGACTCTCGGAAGTCGAGAACATTTTTCGGAGAACAAACCCAATCAAGTTCACGAGAGATTCGAATTTTTTACAAAAATTTGACGAAAAGTCAAACGACGTTTTCGTTTTATTAATTTTTCTTCGTCGCTAGTTTTCATCAACGGGTTTTACATACTTCGTCGTTTCTCTCGGCGCCACTTGGCTCTGAGAAACACAGAGAGTTCGTTCTCATTTAACAATAAACGTTGCTTTCCGCCGCATCCGTTTACAATTGCAAATAGCAACAAACCGGAGCGCTTGTCGGAGGCACTTTTTTTTTTACTGTGAAAATACGTTTTGCGCGAGAAGAAAAGTTCTTTTCTTTCGCTTCTTGTTGAGTTTCACTCAGCGCCATTACAACGGCGCTCGCCGCTTATAATGAATTGTATTATAAATAATGTAACAGCTTCAGCGAGCGGAGCAATTCCGCCCGTGATCCAAATTTCCCGACCGTGTAATTATATGGGCGTGAACACCACTTTCGAAAGTGAAGTATCGTTAGAATCGGGAGGGCTAAAAGTTGGTGATTGGGTCGCGAGAGACTTCGAA